>APFE030133259.1:0-152806 GCA_000404065.3 Pinus taeda
ATACAAGAGAATGAGAAATTGAAAGAAAGGGGCAATGTGGACAAGATGGTCCACGATAACACAATGCTGCATATGGGACTGTTACAAAAAGAGAACAAAAAGCTGAGAAAGAAGTGCAGGAGACTAGACAGGGATTTAATCAATCTAAGGTTCAGGTGTTTAATGAAGAGACCCAGAGTTGATATGTCCATAAGGAGAAAGAAGAGGAGATTGGATGTCTTAGCAGAGGCATCACAGCAGGTTGACTGATCAGAATTTTTGCATGAGGACATGCAATACCCTCGCAGTGGGGGTATGTAGAGCCTCTATTCTACACCTACTTATCTACCATTTTCCTTATATTTCCTTATCTTTTGCCTCATTTTCACCATAAAACCACCCAGATCATTACATTAGGTGTTATTAAGCATGATTAAGTAAGTTTTGCTAATGGATGACTATCTGTTTAGATTTTGACTTACTTGCAGGCATCCTGCAGTTATCTGGTGATCCTGCAGCTATCTGATGATCTTGCAGCTATCTGAACATCCTGCAGCCTTTTTGTTAAACGCAATGTTCCACGTGTCGGTTTGCCAGATGAGCCACATGGGCACTTAGGTGTCAACGTGCTCAAGGTTCCTTTCCTATTTTTCCGGCCATCCACATCATCTTTGTCCATGGTCAAAGCTGGGCAAGTCACAGTCAACTCAAGGCAGTTTAGCGATGATTGTGAGCTGTTTGGTCATGTCATCCTAAACGGTGATTTGTCCATGTTCTACAGATGGCAGGGGACATGATCCAACCTGGGATTCATTACCCATGACGACAGAACCACCAACTCGTCCACGCAGCCGCATGAAGTGTCAAGGAACCATGAATACGCATAACAGTCATTTACTTTTTAGTTATTTAGTTGCACGGATAGGCTATCTTAGAGACTTCTATAAATAGCTGCGTCTGTGTACGCTTATTAAGCTTTTTATGAGTTGTATTTTGATGAACCTGTGTTACATTTTAAAGCATTCTGAACTCTGTTTTTAGTGCTATCCTAGCACTCTGTTTTATACATTTTCTGCAATGAAGAAATAGACATAGCACTGTCTTGAAGTTTCCAGATCTCTGAGTTTTCTTGTGGCTGAATGGACAGAGGGCCCCTGCTCATTTGTGCCACTGTAAAGTATTTATGTGCAGTACCATTTCCTTTACTTATTCATTTCCTTAAGCATGTATAGTTTCCTTTATTTGTTTTCCTTTCTTTCAAACTGATCAGTGTTATTTTCTTGCAGATTTCTTTTCTCCCGGGATTGTGTGTTGTATTTGCTTTAATATCTAATGGTAGTTGCAGTTGTCTTGTTCATAATGCTGCCCTCTTTACTCTATTTTTCTAGACTAGTTTTAGTGTAGTTTTACAAGTTGGATTCTAACTAATTTATGCTCTCTTTATCATGAATGGCTTATTTTTCAAGAGAACAGAACATTGATTAATTGCAGCTTGTATTTGAGTAGACTTGGCTTGTGATACTAACACTTTTTCCACTTGTTACACATAATCACATATGTAGGAGCAGTATGTTGGAAAAGGTTTAGTAGTGTTACAATTTGTCAATTAAAGTAGATTAGAGTTTTTATCAATTCTTGGATTTGTCTTCAGCTACCTTCTAATCGTGTTTTATGCAAATACGCAGTAGAAGCAGAGAGTTAGAAGGAGATTATCACTAACAACAATCCTTGAAGTGATTTTCTTATTTCTTTTATTTGCAGCAGTATGGATAGAGACTAATGCCATTGGATTGTGGTCATTTACTTTCAAGTCATTTTGATTTATTCATTCTTTTCAAGTTCTTTTCTCTTACAAATTCAGCAAGCAATTAGAAATCACCATCACACACACTTTCACTCATATAGAAATCACTTTCACACACTTGCACTCATTTGTCTATAATCATCATTCCATTTTAGGAAGATAAGTTAATCATAAACAACCCCCCTAAACAACAAAAGCTCTAAGAAAAGTTACTTAAGTGCATATAGTACACCCTCACTTCATCAGCTTACGAGCCCCGGGTTGACAATTAATATTAGCAATTTAGATAACAATAAATTGACTAAACATAAAGCAACTACCTACAACAAAGGAATTGCAGCCAGAAAGTATTTTGAACAAGAAAGTGTTCAAGAAAACCAAAGGACGGGATTACTTTCAGTATTTAGTAAAATGGAAGGATCAACCAATCACTAAAGCTACTTGGGTAATAGAAAACCTGCTACAAAAATTGGGCAGTTATGTGGAAGAGCTCATGGACAGTAGTCCATGAAGAATTTTGTCCTCAGGAGTCTGATGTAGGAGCATAAGGCTTGAAGACAAATTCGAGGAATTATTCCAAAAATACAAAAAAATCTTATAGGAAAAGGAGTGGGATCCTTTAGCCATCAATTTCCATGTTTTTCTAGTTAAGCATAGAACTAGAATATAGGATTTGATCATGATGTAATAAATTTTAGTTAATTAGCTGTAGTGGAGATTCTCAAGGGGAATATCTTGCAGGATAGATAGGGTCAATGAATTTTAGCCTTTGAATTAGGATCTGATTGTTAGGGTGAAACAATACTTATGTAATTTTCACACTATTGTAAGAGGATTTTGACTATTGAAGAAAATTGGATTCCAGGAGCGAATCCAGTAAATTGGGAAAATTAGTCTCTGTGAATGTGAATGAGAAATTCCCTGTCAAATGTCGAAGGATAATCTCCTTCGAAACCTCTGTATTTATTGTGAAATTCAAAGCTTATTAGGTGTTTTGTGAGATTGAATGGAATTGAGTTGATTGTGTCAAATTTTGTGTTTTAACTATTTCTCGTGAATTCTGAGTGTGTTGAGCGGACGATCGAGATCAATGGAGGAAGACCAAGGACACAGGGGCGTGAATATTGATTTTGGACCATTAGATCTCAGTTGAGATAGATCTATGGTGTTCGGGATGAAAGTTACTTAACAATTAACGAGTAGAAGCGGGTTGGAGTAACCCACAAGTGGATTTCGGGTGAAGGAAAGGTCGTAAACAGTAATTCCCCATTGGCTCCAATTCCACACACACAGTGACACATAATAGCGAGGCGAGAGAGGGAAACCGTTTTTCGGCAGATTTGGAGTGCGTAAGTTAACCGGCCGAGATATGTGTGAGCCGTTAGATCTGGTGGAGCACGATCAACGATTAGCAAATGAGGGGAGCAAGTTTCGTAGTCAGGAAGTGATGTGACCGTTGCATCTTGAATAGATCAACGGTGGAGAAGTGCCGACGAATCTTTAGAAAGGCAGATTTCAAACTTTATTGAATGGTGGTTTTGTGTTACTGTCGGGTTCGGATTAGTGGAAGTTTCATAGAACTCTGTGACTTTTGAATGGTACACTAGATTCAGAACACGACAGCACGAATTAATAAGTGAATGCTTGGTAAACCAAAAAGGTTTCGCATAATTACGACTTATGATGATCTAAGGATCTTATGTTAGTAGTAAAATAACACATGCATAAAGTAATATAAGAGAAAGCATAAAAAGCTATACAATAGATCATTGCTAAATTAATATGATGACTTCACTATATTGATGACTAAATGATACTAGTAATCGAGATTGTGTATACAATTGGTTCGATAAAATGCTATCCAACAATCTATTCAAATAGATTTGACAATCGTACAAATTAATGTACATATTTTGTATCACTAATTCCTATTAAGCAATATTGGGAAGTTTTCCCAACAGATGGCATTGATAATGTTGTCTGGGTTGAATAGGACAACATAAGAATTGTTGCATAAACCACACGGTAATTCATGTTAATAAATTGATAACTAATCTCTTTGTTTTAAGGGTGATTTAATGTTAAAAGGAGGTGTTAACATGTAAATACCCTAGGAACACACCCTTGTACACATAGTGCATAAAAAATTAAAGGGTGTGGAATTGAAAACATTAAAACTTTTATTTATAACTTAGGAAGGGAAATGAGGTTATACATACACTAAATTATTCATGGCCAACAAGAGGTTGAGGTGTAAAAAAAAGAGCATATGGGGTGATTAGTTAAGAAAATCATAGTATGATTAAGTGGGTCATATTCTTTTATTGTTAAAACCTTGTCCAAATGACAGCTTTAATCCCAAAACTCAAACTTATGGTATGATAAAGTTGTAATATGCATGATTTATTCTATGACATTGTACTGCAACCACACGACACAAGAGAAATGAATTGCTAAACAAAAGCACTTGAATAATTTGACATAAATATTTTCACTGGTTGCAGAAGATGAATAGGTCCAGGAAATTCTTTATTCTCCTATTAATAAACTCAACACACTTTGTTCCACTTACCTAAAGGTAATATAAATAAATGAATTAATTTTTGGCATAATACTAACATGGTTAGAAACATATGGATGAAGTATATGTCATGCAGGTGATGCTATGGACATTGGTATGGGGTACCAGTGGTATACATGGTACTATGTACAAGCGGTACATATGGTACCAGTATGAATACATGTATTACATAATAATATATGACATGTTTAACTGTGTGTATGTAATACACACTATGTGAAGGTACACATGAAGACATTGGGTGATTGTCTGGTATGGCAACCAACCTAGAGTGCGTACAGAAGAAGGAAGCTAAGAACTGATTCAAGGATAAGTATCAATGTTTTATTTCAGCTTTGTATGCATGTGATTACGTGTCTGATCTATTTGGATTACAAGGATCTATAATAGATGGATACATATATTATGATGGTTATGTGTGAGCTATCGTGATATGATATTTTGTACATATTGATTTGGAAAATATGCTATTTGACTTGTTGTATGTAGGGAGACTGTAGGAAATAAGTGTTCAGCAAGAACACAAAGGCTTGGAAGAATCCAGGAGAAGAACATGAATTTCTTCAAATAAAATAAATGATGGGCGACATAAGCCATATCTACTTAAATAGTAGTACTGCATATCAAATTATGATTAAACTATGGTAAACATATATGAGTTTCTGCATATAAAATATCTCACAAAATTGATTGAAACAAATGTTACACGTAGCGATGGAAGGAAATGTGCTCCTTGTAACCGATATATATTGAAATATTTGCAACAGATGGTAAGGCCATGGGATCCTGTGAATTCTGAGATAGCTAGCTGTGAATGAGGAGAAATAATATTGTAAGATGCAGTAATACACTAAGGACAATGTAAATTTAAGGGGGGGGATATGTAACACCCCTCCCTTGTATGTAAAACTTTGCTAACCTAAGCTGAGAAAATCTAGGTCTGATGTGTAACAAGAAAAGTAAACAATATATGAATAATATAAAATAATTAATCTCTTGGAAAAGTGAGACAACAAGAGATGATATTATTGCTAAATCCCATTGGTGAATGGGAAGGGATAGTTATTTCATGATAAAGATTCTAGATTCAATTCTAGATAAGCTGGATGGATTGGAAATAAATATCCATTAAGAAAAACATCAAATCTTTGTGGGAGAGAAAGGCAAGATTTTATGAGGAAAAGCGTCGTAGGAGAGAAAGGCAAGCTTTTCTAAGAAGAGCCTAGGCAAATGGAAAAAAAGGATCCATTAAATTGAGATGTCGTTAATGGAATCCATATCATGAAATATGGTATTAAATACCCATTGGAGATATCAAGTGGAGGCAGTTGATCCATGGAAAGAACCTTGGCTTGTGGGTGAACTGGAAGAGTCAGTTCTAGGTTGGGTAGTGGTGCTCAGTTTTCCAAGTGGTGTTCTCTCTTCTAATCTACTTGGATTCACTTGCATGGTATATACTGTATGTCTACTCCTTACTTTTTATGTTGTGAAATTGTTCATCTCAGAGGTATAGAAGTTTGTGTTATCTTTATTATGAGAATGATTGAATTCTTATGCATGTGACTCTTATTGCCTCCAAGTGAAGAATTAGTAATGGAAGTGTAGTAGGTAGTTGGTAATACTTGGGTCAAGGGGATATCGGACATATGTTTCTCATGATAGAACCTACATGCATAAATGGATTTGTTTGTACTAACTTTTTTTATGAATGGATGTGTGAGATATCTATTGAAACTAAATTTGATCACCATTAAATTTAGTGAAGGAACAAAGTACACCTCTAACTTTATGTGATATCTCTATTTTAAGTCAAAAAATATTTATGCATGAGACAATGATGCATGTGAAATAGTTATGGCGTAATGCTTCAAATTATATAGTTTATGTTTCAGGTTATCTGTGACATGCAGTATGTGTTGGAAATAATACTGAGAGCGGGGGGGGAATCAATATTATCAAATGAATAATTTTTTTCATTTCCATAATCAGATTCATATACGTTGCTTCAGTTAAGGGAACTCGCATGTACACGCATCTGTGTTTAATGCAACTAGCATATATCCAACAAACTTATGATTCAGTTAATTCATCATATGTGGATCTTTAATGAATGCATTAGAACTTCATTAACCATATAAACATCAACCAGGTGTAGTAAAAACAAAACAGATCATCACACATAAGAAACACACATGAACACCAAGATATAAGGTGGAAACCCAATGTGGGTGAAAAACACCTCCTACAATCGTCTTTGTCTTCTTTTAATAATAAGAATATTCTGTTTACAATTTTGTACTGGTGCAGTCTTATACCAGTATGCAAGATTCTACCTGCAGAAGGCTACAACCTTCCCTTTTCTTCCAGGGATCGCGTTTCATAAATTTCCAGACTGGATCCAACAAAAATATCATTCAATCATCAAATATATCTACATCAACCAATCTCCTTTTGAACCAATCACAACCAAATCAATCAATCACTCTAACAACCCATCAATCTGATCTTTCAGAATGCTGACACCATAATACAGTAACTATAACCCAAGCCAGAACCCAAAAATACTGCAACAACAAATAGAAGCAACTAAAACATATATTATAAGGTATACGCTACTTCCATGTGTTGAACCTGCGTGCATACGCACTTTCCTCAAAGCGAACCTGCATATACGCTGCTTTAGAATGTAGAACCAGCGTGTATACGCCCCTTTTCTAAAGTGGACCTACATACAGATCTGTAAATGATGATTTAAACATTACAACTATTCTAGACTTCAGTCATACCTAGATCATATCATTTACAGAATAATATATGTGTCTGTATTTAGATCTAGAATATTCAAGAGCAAAAACACATAATGATAGTTCATTTTATGCCTTTAGATCCTGATCCATCATTAGATTAGTTTGCCATCATGTGCTAAGGTTCTTCCTTGGTTTAGATCCAGCAATGCAACATAACCCAATAACCTACAAACTAGATCTCACACTTCATCACATATTCGATACTTGCACACATTGGCCTAATGATCTTCTCCTCCTTTTATAGTTTGTTGGCATTTATCAATACCATGGACCAAAACCACTTAGGACCAATACCTTGGACCAAATACCTGGGGTCAATACCTCGGACCTAATACCTTGGACCAATACCATGGATCAAAATACCATGGACCAAATATTTTGGACCAAACATTTAGATTTCCAAGGCATACACGCTTTTCCTTTTGTGAAAGTGTGTGTGTATGTATACACGACTTGTATACAGTGAACCCACGTGTATACGCAGCTTGGTCAATGGTGAACCCGCATATACCTTTATTTCTTCATTCTATGTAGTCTCATCTATAACTCTGTGATGTTAACTTGTAGTACTGTGATCTGTCATCTAAGTAGTTGCTTTCTGAACTGACTCCTTGAAGCTACCCTACATTTCATCACAGTTGTAAACACTTATGTCATGCATTCCATAAGACAGTTGTTCTGCTATAAGTGAGTTGCCATCAAGTACAACATATACATCATAGTGCCAACAATCTTCCCCTTTGGACTTGATGGCAACAACCACAGCAGGTGACTCTCCCCCTTTGACATCAAGGGAAAAGGTTCATGCTCCCCCTAAGTGCATGTTGAATTCTCTGATATGCTAAAGTGTTGATTGAGCTCCTATGATCAAGTCCATGCTCCCCGTGAGCATAAGTAAAGTCTACAAAAATATGTTCTAAAAGAAGAACATGACTCTATACATACATCACAAATGACCTTCCTATCACCAACGACTCATACATGCATCCATCTACCAACCAAGTGGGGATATACCAAATTTGACTCATCCACCCAACCAAGTGGGGATATATCAATTGTTTATGCATATCAAAAACAAGAAAAATTACATCATCCATCCCATGCATAGTGGGGTTACAAATTAGGTCTTTTCATGATCGTCACATTAAAATATATACATGACATATATAACAGAGACCAAATGTCTTAAACAAAACAACAACTATCATCAGCAGCATCTGTCAACAACATCCAGACCAACAACTTGTATATGTCCATCACAGCATCAATCATGTTCTCCCCCTGAACCTGTTCCACGTATTCATTGTCATATCTGATCATTGCATATGTCAGTAAGAGATATCAAAGAATCATCATCAATCAGATATACATCAAGTGATCAATATATCAGCTGATTGAAATCAACATCAAACATAGTGGATAATTGACAGAACCATAGAAGACCCCTTTTTTTCTGAGTCTGGCCCACTATTTTTCTTCAAACCAACATATACGCGACTGTGTCCATAGAAACTCGCGTATAACCACTTTTCTATGAAAGATAGGATTTAACAGCAGGATGATGTAGAAACTACTCCCAGTTTTTGTCTGAGATATTCAAATGTCTCTCTGGGCAGTGGTTTAGTGAATATATCAACAACTTGTTCTTTGCAGAGAATATACTCCAATTTGACTTTTTCTTCAAGCACTTGTTCATGTAGGAAATGATATTTTATGGGTATGTACTTGGTCTTGAAGTGCATGACTGGATTCTTTGAAATACTGATGGCACTTGTATTATCACATAGAATGGAGATGGGTGGAGTACATGTGATCTGAATATCTTGCAAGGTTTGCATCATCCAAAGTAATTGTGTGCAACAAGATGCAGCAACCATGTATTCTATTTCAGCTGTAGATAATGCAATTGAACTTTGTTTCTTGCTGAACCAAGACACCAACCTGGAACCCATATAGAATGCACCACTACTAGTGCTTTTTATATCATCAACGCTTCCTGCCCAATATGCATCTGTATATGCATGAAGTGTAAGATCAGTATCTCTAGGATACCATAAACCAAAGTTTTGTGTTCCTTGAAGATATTTGAAGACCCTTTTGACTACCTAAAGGTGAGATTCCTTTCAATTTACTTGGAATCTTCCAACTATTCCCACTGCATGTGTGATTTCTGATCAGGTACCTGTTAGATAAAGCAGACTGCCAATCATGGATCTATAAGTTGGTTGATGTACCACTGTTGATTCATCATTTGAGTTGAGACTACATCCAGTTACCATTGGAGTACATACTGGTTTAGAATCTTCCATGCCATATTTTTTCAGGATCTATTTGAGATATTTGGTCTGTGAGAGAAAAATACCATCTTTATTTTGCTGAACTTATAGACCAAGAAAGTAGGTAAGCTCACCAAGCAAGGACATCTCAAATTCTTGCCGCATTACTGAAGGAAAATTCTGACTCATGGATTCTTCATTGCTACCAAAAATGATATCATCAACATATACAACAATTATTAGCAATTTATCAGTGTCCATCTTTGTATATAGATTGTTATCTGTTGACCCTTTTGAAAAACCCTGTTGGTGGAGATATTTGTCACGACGGTAATACCATGCCCTTGGAGCCTGTTTTAGACCATAGAGAGATTTCTTGAGTTTGCATACAAGTTTTGCATCATTTCCAAGAATGAATCCTTCTAGTTGTTCAATATAGACTTCTTCTTCTAAGTCTCCATTAAGAAGGGCAGATTTTACATCCATTTAGTATACTTTGAATTTCTGAAAACTAGAAAGAGTAAGAAACATTCTAATGGCTTCAAGTCTAGAAACAGGTGCAAAAGTTTATTCAAAATATATACCTTCTTGTTGAGCATATCCTTTATAAACAAGTCTAGCCTTGTTTCTAATGGCTTCTCCATTTTCGTTCAGATTTTTTTTGAATATCCATTTAGTTCCTATGATATTCTTATCATGAAGTCTAGGAACTAATTCCCAAGTATTATTCTTTTCAATTTGCTCAAGTTCTTCATTCATGGCCTTGACCCAACATTCATCTTTGCATGCCTCATTTACATTTTGAGGTTCAATGGAAGATAGTAATGCCAGATAGCATGAAGCTTCAGGAATGGTTCTTCTAGTGTGCACACCTGCTCCTTTTTCCCCTAAAATTTGAGCTTCTGGATGATTTTTCTGAACATACCTGGACGAAGTCTTTTCTTCTATCGTTATCTCTTCTTCTGATGCTTCATTGGTTTCTTCTTTAGAATCTGTGTGATTTCATGTGAGAAAATGACCCTCATCTTCTTCATTGTCATAATATTCATTTTTTATCCATTTTGGATTTTTGCATCCTTGATCAACCACACCATCAATACTTTCAATCATTTTCCCAAGTATTTTATTGTAACATTTATATCCTTTACTTCGGGAGGAGTAGCCAAGAAGAATACCTTCATTTGCTCTGGGTTCAAACTTACCAAGTTTTTCATCAGTCCTTTTGATGTAGCATTTGCTTCCAAAAACTTTAAAGTATTTTACAGTAGGAGTCTTACCATACCAAAGTTCGTGTGGAGTTTGAGCATTGTTTACCCGAACATTTGCTTGGTTGAGAATAGTAACGGCAGCGAATGGAGCTTCACCCCAGAAGGTTGCAGGAGTTCTAGATTCATCTAGCATAGCATGAACCATTTGTTAAATAGTTATGTTCATCCTTTCTACCACTCCATTTTGTTGAGGAGTCGATCAGATCTGAGGCATTTTATTTTATGATCTGATTCATTTTCAACCAAAGCTTTGAAGGCTTTGAACTTTTAAAATGCTCCATCTTTATGCTTTAGAAGACCTATCCAACACATTTTGGAAAAATTATCAATGAACAATATAAAGTATTCTTCTCCACGAGGTGACTTTTTCCTTGATGGACCACATAAATCAGTATGAACAAGTTCTAGAGGCTTACTAGTTGACCCTTCCTTTTCGATGAATTGAGATCTGGTTTTCTTACCGAATTGACATGGTTTTCATATAGTATTTTCAGGAATGTTGATATCTGGTAAATCACAAACAACCTGGAATTTGCATGCTTTTCTTATTTGAGAAAAGCTTAGATGTCCCAATCTTCTGTGCCATAGCCAGTTTTCATCATTTTTGCTTCGATAACACTATTGTTGTCCTCCCTTGAGTATGTATAGGTTGTTTGGAGTTCTTGTCCCTTTAATCACGGTTTCTCCTGTATCAAGCTCATGACCAACACATCCATTTGATCAAAACAATACTTCATTTCCTTGATCACACATTTGACTCACACTCAAAAGATTATGCTTTCAGCCATCAACATACATAACATTCCCAGCTTTAACTTTTTCTTTCAAGAAAATAGAGCCTTTACCTTTTGTGACAACAGGAGTGTCATTTCCAAATGAGACACTCTTTTCCTTTTCTAATGCATTATATGAGTGTAGTTTTTCTCTATCACCTATCATGTGTTTTGAGCATCCACTATCAATGTACCACTGGTTTTCTTATCCTTCTACATACAAGGATATACCACATATTTCTATTTGAGGTTCTTTCTTTCTCCACGTTTTGGGATTTAATGGAGTTTTCTCCTTTTGAGTTGTTTGCTGAAATTTACTCCTGCATTCAAATTCTTCATGGCCAAAGTTGTTACAGATTGAGCATTGTATTTCATTTTCATGAAAAGAAAAGTTATTATAGGAACTTTTCTTGAACCCTATCACATTCCTCTGATTTCATGCTTCTCTAGTCATGATAGTTTTGTAAGAAACACATTGAGGAACTTTGTGTCCAAAATTATGACATGAGAAACATTGACCATTAAAGAAGTTCCTACAATTGTCGAATCTACTGACCTATTGATTGTAGCTTCTATTGATATTCTTTGAAGCAAATTGAGTACGATTTACTTGAGGTTGATTGTGGCTTATGTTCATCCTTGAAGTAAATTGAGCCTCATTCACCTGGTGATGTTCTTTATGCCTTTGATGACAATTGTCGAACTGTTCACTGCTCTTTGTTGCATCAAGATAGATTTTAGTGGAGGTTGACGGCTTATGTGATTGAGATTTTTCTTCAATATATCCAAGACTTGTCTTTATCAGAGGAAATTGCTGCACTTTGATAATTTCAATTAAGTTTTTTGATCCTTTAGCAAATCTAATATTAAGAGCTTTTGTTTTCTCAAGATCCTTTCTTAGACCCACAATTTCACATTCTAGCTTTTCATTGTGTTTTTCTCTTTCAGCAAGTTGGTATGTCAAGGAATCTATAATCATATTCTTTTCTTTTAAACATATTTTGAGTTTAAGATTTCTTCATAAAGGTCATATTCATCTAAAGCATCCAAAAAATCATCATCTTCATCAGCCATCAGAAGTCTATAGTCATTACTATTTTCATCTTCATCACCATTTAATAAACCATCGCTATCTTCATGAGTATAGTAGCTATTTTTAGTTATGCTTTGTTTTCTATTCCATTTTGCAAATTCCTTCCCTTTATCATATTTATCTTTATGAGGACATTTGGCAGCATAAAGACCGACTCTACCACAGGCAAATCATTTGAAAGGTGGTTTACCTTAGAATCTTCTGGAACCCCATTCAAGCTTGTTGACAAAGTTTTCTTCCTCTTCATCTTCTGAAATATGTCCTCATTCATTGAGTTCTTATTTTCCTTTTTTTGAAGCTTTAAATACGGCTTCTCTCATACCCGATGGACCTCATCTTCTCATCTCAAAGCCGATTAAGAATTCGTGAAGCTGTGTCATAGTAATAGTCTGTAGATCCTGCTTTTCTTCTATGGCAGATACTTTTGATTCAAATTTAGCAGATGAGGATCTTAAAACCTTTTCAACTAAGGTAAATTCCTTTATCTCTTCACCCAGATTCTTCATGCAATTAACAAACTCATCTATACGTAAGAAGTAACTAGCTATACTTTCATGATTGTGCATCTTGAGAGTTTCATATTGAATTATGAGAGCTTGCAATTTAGCATGTTTTACCTAAGAGTCTCCTTCATAGCTTAGAATGATTTTGTCCCATATTTCT
Organism: Pinus taeda; assembly: GCA_000404065.3. Lineage (NCBI taxonomy): Eukaryota > Viridiplantae > Streptophyta > Pinopsida > Pinales > Pinaceae > Pinus > Pinus taeda. The sequence continues at coordinate 13,245 of APFE030133259.1, forward strand.
TTGGTTGATTTGAGCTGCATAACTTTGACAAACTTTGATTGTGATAGACTTCCCAATAATGTATTGACAGCATTGGCATTGGTTTCATATTGCTTTTTACCTACTGTATCTGTAGGAATTGATGATGGAAATGTATATCCTCCTTCCATGATTTCCCAGACATCTGTTCCAAGAGATTGAAGATAGGTTGTGGTTCTTACCTTCTAGTAAACAAATTTTCTCCCATCAAAGATTAGCATTTGATGGATCCCCTACTTTCTTGATTACTCATGAAGATGGATCTTACTTCAAGTGATTAAGTTTCTTCTGAAGAACTTGGCTCTAATACCAATTGTTGGAAATAATACTGAGAGGGGGGGTTGAATCAGTATTATCAAATCAATAATTTTTTTCATTTCCATAATCAGATTCATATACGCTACTTCAGTTAAGGGAACTCACGTGTACACGCATCTGCGTTTAATGCAACTGGCATATATACAACGAACTTATGATTCAGTTAATTCATCATATGTGGATCTTTAATCAGTGCTTCAAAACTTCATTAACCATATAAACAGTAACCAGGTGCATTAAAAACAGAATAGATCATCACACACAAGAAACACACATGAACACCAAGACATAAGGTGGAAACCCAATGTGGGTGAAAACCACCTGCTGCAATCGTCTCTGCCTTCTATTAATAATAACAATATTATGTTTACAATTTTGTACTCGTGCAGTCTTATACCAGTACGTAGGCTTCCACCTGTAGAAGGCTACAACCTTCTCTTGTTCTCCAACTTCTTCTAGAAGGGACCTACAACCCCCTAGCTCTTGTACTAGCTGATATGTTTACTAGTACGTAGGTGCTGGCCTATAGAAGGCTACAACCTTCTCTCTTCCAGGGACCGCATTTCATAAATTTTCAAATTGGATCCATCAACAACATCATTCATTCATCAAATATATATGCACCAACCAATCTCCTTTTGAACCAATCACAACCAAATCAATAAATCACTCTAACAACCCATCAATCTGATCTTTTAAAATGCTGACACTAGAATACAGTAACCAGAACCCAAGCCAGAACCCAAAAATACTGCAATAGCAAATAGAAGAAACTAAAACATATATTGTAAGGTATACGCTACTTCCATGTGTCAAACCTGTGTGCATACACACTTTCCTCAAAGCAAACATGTGTATACGCTGCTTTGGAATGTAGAACCAGTGTGTATACGCCCCTTTTCTAAAGTGGACCTGTGTACATATCCGTAAATGACGATTTAAACATTACAACTATTCCAGACTTCAGTCATACCCAGATCATATCATTTACAGAATAATATGTGCATTAGTATTCAGGTCTAGAATATTCATGAGCAAAAAAACATAATGATAGTTCATCATCTGCTAAGGTTCTTCCTTGGTTCAGATCCAGCAATGCACCATAACCCAATAACCTACAAACTAGATCTCACACTTCATCAAATATTCGATACTTGAACACATTTTCCTAATTATCTTCTCCTCCTTTTATAGTTTTTAAGCCTTTCTCAATAACATGGACCAAAACCACTTAGGACCAAGACCTTGCACCAAATACCTGGGGTCAATACCTCGGACCCAATACCTTGGACCAATACCATGGATCAAAATACCATGGACCAAATACTTCAGACAAAACATTTAGATTTCCAAGGTATACACGCTTTTCTTTTTGTGAAAGTGTGTGTGCACTTATACGCAACTTGTATACAATGAACCCACGTGTATACATGGCTTGGTCAGTGGTGAACCTGCATATACCTCTCTTTCTTCATTATGTGTAGTCTGATCTGTAACTCTATGTTGTTAACCTGTAGTACTGTGATCTGTCATCTGAGTGAGTTTCTTTCTGAACTGATTCCTTGAAGCTCCCTTGCATTTCATCACATTTGTAAACACTCTTGTCATGCATTCCATAAGAGAGTTGTTCTGCTATAAGTGGGTTTCCATCAAGTACAACATATACATCATAGTGCCAACATTATGCATCATAGGAATTGCATCCAATGAGGCTAGTTTAACTATTTATGCATGTTGAATAAAGTTTAGGTCAAAAACACTTTTGACTATGCCTGTAGGACTATGATCATGATGCATGACCATGCTAGCTACAGTAGGCTTAAGATAATGTTCCATTAATGCTTGTGTGGAATAATCAAAGAATTTTATGGGTTTCATGCCATGATTAGTTCTTTTCTCCAAATTGTAAATTATACTTAAGGGTTGATCTCATATATATAAGTCTTAGAAATGAATCTAAAGGTCGACATCATGGATCCAGTAAAGAATAGAAGGAGGATGCAGTATTATGGTTCCGTACTTTGATATTGTTCAATTGTTAAGAATATGTGTATGATTGCATGAATAATATTTGTTCATGTAATGATAGAATAACATTACTTGTGACAACAATTAAATATTTATCCGAGGCAAATTTTAAAGGATGAGATCCTAGTAAGAAATTCTCAAATTAGGCTTAGGGGGTATGTTACACTAATTGATGACTCCTTATTGGTATGCATTAAAGGTGGTAGAAAGGAAAAATACCTTTGTTACTAAATTTAAGAGTCCAAGAAATTTTCATTAAAAAATATTAAGATATTAATTACTAATTTCATCAGGTTTAGTGTTAAATACAATTCTAGAGGGTTAATTTAATTAGTTGATGTTAAAGCACCTTTGCTATTGAGAGGTGTTTGGTTCAATTATAAATTAAGCTCATTTCTTGAGCCTATAAAAAGTGATTTTTTTTATGCGTGATGCAAATATTACATAGGCTTAACAACAATAAATAAATTTAGCTTCAATAAAGTAACATTCAAAGACTTAATTAAACACTCTTTTTAATGACATTAATACCACTTGGAGGAGGAAGGCTACTGAAGAAGAAGGGGGAGTTGGAGGATTGAGCTAGGGTTTGCAACAGAAGTTAAGCATTGGGTGCCATGGAGAGGCAAGAGGGGTGGAGTTCCACTCCCTCCTATAGTCAGGCAATATTCAATCGATTCAAGAAACCTCTAGAGGCTGAAATTGGAATTTTAGGAGGAGGAAAATAGGACAACATAGGCACACCGAAGCAAGGAAATCTGCTGGAAGAAGCCAAAAGAGAGAAACGAATAGAAGGATAAAATCAGAATGCAGACACCAAAAATCGAACTAGAATGTGTAAGCCTAGGGCTATTATCACACCCAGAATGGTGTTAAGTGATCTAGCGCTACAGGTGCATAGGGAACACATGGAGAATTCCGCTGTCATTTGTAAATTCATGGGGTTATGGCCAAAACAGAAGGCTTTACAGGCATGGATAAAGAATCATTGGAAACCTAAGGGGGATATAGATATACACCTTGGATCAAAGGATTTCTTCACTATAGTTTTCTCTACTATTGAGGACAAAGACAGGGTGTTTGAAGGAGGGCCCTACTTCTATGTTATTGTAGTCCTCTATATGAGACCTTGTGTAATGAATTTTGTCTTGGAGTGAAAGACTTTCACATCGGTCCCGGTTTGGGTAAGGCTCTACTCCTTACCATTGGATTATTGGTAGCTTGAATCATTAAAAGTAATAGGAAATAAACTAGGGCATTTTGTAAAAATATCAGAGACCACTAGGCAGGGAAAGTATACCTCCTTTGCACATATATGTGTAGAGATGAACCTCTCTGTAGCTCTTCTAGATGAAGTAATTCTAGAAATTTTTTATGAAGAATGGGTTCAAGTGGTTGACTATGAGCATGTTCCTTTCAGATGTCACAAATTCCATGAACATGGGCATCTATCCAAGGATTGCCCCTTAAAAAAAATAGAAAGCAGAACCAAAGCTACCTCAGGGAAATAAACTGATAGCTTTAACACAGTGGGAAATAGAGGTAAAGGAGGGATAAAGTACCAGAAGAAAATCAATGAGGAAAATCAAATAATTCAGAATAGGTACAAGGTACGAGAAGAAGAAGAGGAGCACGTTAAAGTTAATCAGACTCTCGAGGATTGCCCTGTGGAGAAAGAAAAGGAAAAGAGTATAGAGGACACACATGACAACAACCAGCGAAAGGAGGATCTGTTGAACACTATGGAAATTGATAGGGACCAGGAGATTACCCCAAGAGAGGTGGGAACAAAGGATCATGAACTATAGGATATTCTTGATAGGGAGCATCTAGATCTGGAAAGGTTTCTGGAGCAAGGAACCACCAAAGGAATGGATTTGCTACCACAAGAGGAGTTCAACAGAGTGCAACATTTGTTTCTATGAAGAACGTAGGCAAAAGGTTCTGGAGGCAAAATAAACCATGATAGCCATGACAACGAAGGGGTGAAAACCATGAAGGCAACAACGAGACTAGCTCCTGGGAACCCAGGAAGGAAAAGTGGTAGGAAAAAGAAGAATGAGTTACTGAAAGAGTGTGGAAAACTCATGATTGATTCAAGTAAGATGAAATACCTAACCAGTTACTCATTTACAAACCTTTCTTAATGAAGCTCATAACATGGAGTATTAGGGGTTTAGGGAGTAAAAGGAAGCAAAGGAATCTTAGCAATAGAATGAAAGAAGAAAAGCCAAATATGATTTTCATCTAGGAAACAAAATGTTCAATAGAAAAAATAAGAAAAATACACAGCAATTGGATGACTAAATATGAATATCTAGAAGTTAAAGCAGACACAATAGAAGGAAGAATTCTCACACTTTGGAACCCTCAAAAACTAGGAATCCTTGATGTTGAAGCATCTAGGAACTATTTATCAATGGTGATTCAACCCCTAGGGGACAAGGAAGTTTATTTAATCACAAATTTTTATGGTCCACAAAAGCCTGAAGACAAACTCAGACTGCTTACCTCATTGGAGGATCTAAGAGACAGACATTTGGGCATCCTCTGTATTTTGGGAGGGGACTTTAACATGATCAGGTCCCTGTCGGAAAAAAAAAGGTGGAACCAGATCACTAGGAAGCGACTCCATAGCATTTCAAACTTTTATAAACAATATGAGGCTGGTAGACACAGAGACCAATAATGACATCTTTACCTAGAATAATAAAAGGGGAGGAGAGTCTCACGTGGCCTCAAAACTAGATAGATTTATTATCTCGAAGGACCTTATCCTATCAGACCCTGATTTTACAGCCATGATACTTCCTTTTTGTGGGTCAGATCATTGGCTAGTTCAACTAGAAGCGTCCTTCATAGGAACTCCAAGAAACAAACCTTTCAAGTTTGAAAACATTTGGCTCACCCATCCGGACTTTATCATCAATATTGATAAATGGTGGAAAGAGTATATGTAGGTTCAAGGCACTAAAATGTTCCCCCTGCATAAAATATTGAAATATATCAAAATCGGGCTTAAAGAGTGGAATAAGAATGAGTTTGGCAACATTTTTGTAGCCAAAAAAGTTGTTGAATGGAAGCTACAGGACATTAATCAGACCCTCATTACAGATGGCTTCAGCGTGGAAAAAAGGAACAAGCTAATAACCATCAATAGGAATGGGAAGAATTATGCAAACAAGAGGAGATATTTTGGAAACAGAAATCAATAGTGCAATGATTAAAAGAAGGAGAAAGGAACACAAGGTTTTTTTCACAAATCCACCATGGATCACAGGTCTCATAATAGGATCTCCAAAATCAAGGATTCTCAAGGAAAGCAACTCAACACCCATAAAGAAATAGAAGTTTCTCTGGTTCGAAATTTCCAAGGCATAGTATAGGAGCCTCTCCTAGACCGATCTCACTACATCGATGAATTCACAAAGCACTTTCCTAAGCTTGTGACAAGAGAAGACAATCAGAATCTAAACAAGCTTGTGAATGAAGAGAAGGTCAACGTAGTCATCAAAGAAATGAAAAATGGGAAGGCACCAGGTCCGGATGGTTTTAATGTCAACTTCTTCAAAGCATGTTGGGAATAGTCAAGCAAGATATCCTTGAAGTGGTGGAGAACTCTAGGAAAGATAGAACTATTTTAAAGGCGCTCAATACCTCTTTCATATCCTTGATTCCAAAACAGGTTAATGTTATGACACCAGCTAGATTCAGACCAATAGCATTATGCAATGTGGTGTACAAAATAGTTCCCAAAATAATCGCCAACAGGCTTAAACTACTTCTACAAACTCTCTTATCAGAAGAGCAAACTAGGTATGTGGAAGGCAGACAAATTCTCAACAACATCGTTCAAGCACACGAGGTGGTTCATTCAATTACAAGTAATAGGAAAGCAAGTATTATTATGCAATGTAACCTAGAAAATGCTTATGATAAACTAAATTGGGCCTACATAAGGAAAGTTCTTATAGCTTACGGATTTGATCATAACTGGGTAAGATGGGTTATGGCCCTGGTAACTTCCTCTAGTTTCTCAATCCTATTAAATGGTTCACCATCCAAGCCCTTTAGTCTTTCGAGAGGTCTCAAACAAGGAGATCCTCTATCTCCCTTCCTCTTTATTTGCATGATGGAAGGGCTTGGCCAAGCTATTAAATCTGCTAAAGCAAAAGGCAAAATCCAGAGTCTCAAACTTGCCATGAATGGAAATGCTTTGATTGATCAAAAATTTGTGGATGATACTATGCTACAGGGTACACCTATGGTGAGGGAAGCTCTAGCCTACAAAAAAATCCTAAAAGACTTTGCAATGGCTGCGGGCACAGACGTTAGCCTCTCGAAATCAAAGATTTTCTTTTTTAATACTGACATTGCTATTCAGAGAAATATATCCAGAATTCTAGGCTTTCAGAGAGATATGTTGCCTTCCAAATACTTCGGTGTACCGCTAATAGACAAACCCCTGAGCAAGATGGTCTGGGAGCCTGTGATTAATAAGCTACAAGGCAAAGTGCGGAAATGGAAAAGTAGGTCTTTGAACTTAGTAAGACGACTAGTTCTCACAAAGGCTGTCATACAAATTGTCCCCATCTTTATGTTTTCAGCCCTACCTACTCCTAAAGGTTATTCGAATTGGATCCTACAACACTCTCTAGGTTTTCATGAACTTTGTAAAATTCATTCCAAAGTTTCAAAAGCTTATAAAGATCGAGCTTATCAGAGATATCCTCATAACAGTTGCAATTTGTGATCAAGGTAGAGCAACGAGGACCCTCGATCAAGCACATAGACCGTCGGCCCATGGTAATGCGCGCTATCACAAATTAGCAAAATGGGAGGTAATTTCAAGAAACGGGGGCAGTTTCTGATATGCGATTAATTTCAAGAAAAGAGACGTAATTTCAGGTCGCTAATCACATATTGCAGGGCAAATCCCTCAAAGAAGGAAAGGCCTCAAGCGCCCGAACCTGAGAAATCATGAAATGCAACAGATATCGTGTCGATTTTGTCAGAAGCAGGTCCCACAAAAACCAACAGAATATCATAAGGGTCTCAAGCGGTCTCGCATGATGCCACACAATGGGTGCCATGTGTCTAGCAAAAGAGAGAGAAAACCGCTCACATCGGATGGCTAAACATCATGTTACTTACCCGCCCGATATGGACAAAGACCATAGGATCTGGGGGTTCCAGATCGATGGCAGAAATGCATTTCGATGGATGACCGGACCCAACGAGGTAAACAGACAGAGTTGTATAGGATTTGAAGTCTGACGTGGACGATGTGTTGGCAAAAGGACGTGTTTCGCAGGCATTTGTGGAGTTAACAGAATAAACGGTCATTTTGAAAACGTCCAAGAGAACTGACACTCAGTTCATTATGAAACAAGAGACCACCTCCCTGTGAGGTGTTATACAGTGATGATGATGCAAAACAGAGGAATTCAAATGGATAGAGGCAGGGGAACCAGAAAGCCGCGAAGCGGAAACGAACAGTCAGAAAGTGGATTGGCTTTAAAGCCATGAACTGACAGAGAGAGAGACAAGTAAGTTAGAAGTGGAAAGCTGAGAGCAGAGAATAGAGAGAAGAAGCCAAGCTAACCTGTAGGAGCAAATGCAACATCGAGTGAGGGAAAGAGACAGAGAGAGTCAGAGAGTCTGTGTACTCCAGAAAAGGCTTGAGAGGTTCAAGCGAACTCCTCTATAAATGCCTGTCATGTATTGAGTCTCAGATTGGACTCATAGCATTGAGACCCATAGGAGATCGAAAATCAGTAAAGAGAGTCTGTGTACTCTAGAGACTTGGGGAATCCAAGTACAGTCTTACTGATTTCTATCTGTTGAGTGAGATTCAAATTGAGCTCACTATTGTAAAAAATGTACTTTGAAAACATAATAGAGAGGCCACCACTGAAGGATGGACCAGGAGACGTAGCCCAAGAGTATTGGGTGAACTCCTTATTAAGCTTTTTGTGTTTATATGTTTTGCCTATTGTGTTTTCTCTAACTGCTTCAGTGTCTGTGTGTTTCGCAATCTTATCGATTTGTTGCATAACGTAACATAGGCACATCCATGCACATGAGTCTGCAATACCTTATTGTTTGTCTTCGATCAATTTTGGATCAAAAGGAGTCATGCAACTTTGCAGAAATATCAAAAGAGATTTTCTTTGGGGTAAAGGGGAGGATAAAACAAAAGGGCCTTGGTTGCTTGGGAAAAAAATATAACCTAAGACACATGGTGGTTTGGGACTGGATGATCTTGAGGTGCTAAACAAAGCTTTGGAGGAAAAACTATGGTGGAGATGGCTAAAATATTCAGCTTCCCCTTGGTCTCAAATTTGGAAACAGAAATATGCAAACAATTAGCAAGACAGGGATCACATTAGAATGTCAGGGATCATCAAAGGCTCCCACATTTGGAACAAAGCTTGGGAGAATAGAGATAGTGTTCAGAAAGACAGCTTTTGGGAAATTAGAGATGGAAACCTTACATGGTTTTGGGAGGATATGTGGCAACAAGAACCCAAACTGTCAAGAGAAGAATTTTCAAATCTCAAGAACAATACTGACATCAAAGGGTTACTCAAAGTAAATGAATTTTGGGATTATGAAAATAGTGAGGGAAAATGGAGGATATGGAAGAACCAGGTTTATAGTGATAACACCCTCTTGAAGGCACAGGCAGAAGCACTAACAGGCATCCTGGAACAGAGGAAGATTCTGGTATCAGAAGATTTAGACTAGCTGAGATGGGGCAATAACAATGAAGGCACCTTCAATGTCAAAGAGGCCAAGTGCATAGCCCTTGGGCTTGACTTTACAAACCCTGATGGGGTTTGGAAGGACCTATGGAAGAACCAAAACTGGGTGAAAATCAAACTGTTTATGTGGTTAGTGCAGCATAAAAAAATTCTAACCTAGGAAAACCTTCAGAAAAGAGGGGTTTCTGGTCCATCTAAATGCGAGCTATGTGAATTATAAGAAGAAACTATGGATCGCCTTCTCAACCTCTGCCCATTCACATCCACTTTATGGAATTGGATTGCTTCAATTTCCAGACAAACAGACATGGACAAGGGTAGCATTACCAGCACCTTACAGAAGTGGAGGAAAATTTTCTCTAACAATGAAACAGTCAACAAAGCTTGGGCTTTAGCTCCAGGCTTTCTAATCTGGGATGTCTAGAAATAACGCAACAATAGAATATTCAAAAACAGCAAAGGTTCTTCTCAGAGCATCATGGCACAGATCTTAAGACAACTCAATGAGATGGTAGGAATCCTCATTAAACCCCGCCCCGAGAACAGTCCTACAACTACTGATATACATATACTACTATAGTTGGGTATGCAAAGGCTTCTCCCATAAGGCAAAAAAATAAATGCAGATCATATAATTATTGATAAGGATTTTTGTCAACCTCGCCCTTAAGTTTTTTTGAAATGCAATATAGATGGGGCCTCAAAAGGAAACTCGGACATGGCTGGTTACAGAGGAGTGATAATGGATGAGAATGGGTGACAGAGCTCATGGCCCTTAAGCAATGCTTAGAAATCATGAGGGACTCAAATCTTCATAACATTATAATTGAAGCTAATTCTGAATTGATCATCAATTCGGTTAAGAAAATTAGCTATGGCTCAGCTCCGGAAAAAATTTTGAGACATTGGAGGCTTCTGAAAGTCTACCAAAGGATTCATTCCCACCCACAGAACATGAGAACCCTGAGTTTCACTCATGTGCGCCGAACAACCAACAAATTAGCGGACATCTTAGTTAATGAAGGAGTAATCTATGCTAAAAGCAACAATAAATATAAATGGACAGAGACCCCCAAGGGTAGATTGAGGGAAGAGTGTCTCAGACAGGCGAATGCGGACCAGGAGCTTTATTAGAATAGTGGATGATAGCAGATTGTAGACAGCAGGAATCAGTTGAATTTCAGTTCACTTGATGCAACAGATTGGGGAGATTAGGAAAAGAATGTATGATCCTTTGGGCCGAAATTGGAGCCCAGAACTCTTCAAACACAAGGTTCTCGGGTGGGTTCAGAATGACAACATAAGTATGCACATGGAATTGAATTATACAACAGATTGCCTTTTATTGGCTTTGAAGGGAGCTTGGTTAAAGTGCAAGCAGATAGGAGAAATAGAAGCAATCTTAGCAATTTAGCGGGGCAAATTGCAAGAGGGTCATCAAGCCAAACGGACCCGAAATCAACTTTAATGGCAACTTTATTAGACTTCGGGTCCGGAAGTAGAGTTAAACATCGAGCGAATTACAAGGCCCGGTGCGAGTCGTTTGCATCTGGTGGATATTGGGTGGACTACATGCCCGAGGATTATTAGCCAAATCAGACCCAAATGTTTTATAGAATGGCCTCTAATTGCTTATCGGGTATGATTAAAGAGTTAAAAAATATGCTTGTTAGCGTTCCGATATTGTTTTTGACCGTCAAATCTCCGATGACAAATCGAATGGTTGTCGTGTTTGTTTCTCCTTTGTGGTTCCGACATCGGGTTTGGTGGGCCCGAAGATAGGACAATGGGCCTTAGGCTCAGTTTCTTTAGATTTAGGTCGCCCACTTCTCATGTGTACATTTTGTAATATGGTTTTGTTTTTTCTATTTGAATAGAAATTCCAACTCTTATTTAAGGAAAAAAAGAAACACTCTTTTTAATAATTTTGAATACAATACATTTTAAAATAACTTTATAAATAAAACTTTTTTTTATCAAAATCCAAAGTGGACTTGGCTTTTAATGTAAAAATTTTGATATTAGATAATATTAAACAAAACTATGGTTTAGTAAAATACATCATTAAATTACATGTATATAAATATATAACTATGATTACAGTTAAAGAAATATGTATTTTAAATAGCTTTATAAGTAAAGACGTTTTATCAAAATCTAGCATTCTCGATTAGAACTTGGCTTTTAACATATAAATAATGATAATAGAGAATGTAACAAAACCATGGTTTAGTGGAATATTTCATTGAATTACATATATATAAATATATAACAATGGTTACATTTAAAGGAATATGTTAACATATAAATAATGATAATAGAGAATGTAACAAAACCATGGTTTAGTGGAATATTTCATTGAATTACATATATATAAATATATAACAATGGTTACATTTAAAGGAATATGCACTTTAAATTTAAATGGGTGCATTTAAAAGAATATGGATTTCAAGTTTAATTTTTATTGAAATATTTTTAATTAATTTGTTTATGTATTGGGATCGTGATGGATATGACAACTAAACTATTGAAACAAAATAATTAGATAAGTAATTTGTTCATACATAAATTAGAATTACAACAACAAATATGTCAAATTGTTTGTAGGAAAGTCAAAATGTGACTCTAATTGGAATATCAAAAGCTTATTCTCAATTGGATCAATGATTGCACAAAATTTCAAGATGATAAAATTACAAAGTTGGGGATACTTAGAGAATTAGTTAAAGACCATGAAAACATTAAGAACCAAACATCTAACATTTTCTTCAACATAAAAAAATGAGAACACATTTGAAATGTCCTTCACTAATTGATGACTCCTTATTGGTCTGCATTAAGGTGGGAGAAAGTAAAAATACCTTTGTTACTGAGTTTAAGAGTCCAAGATTTGTTTCATTAAAAATTATTAGGATATCAATTACTAATTTCATGGTTGAGTGTTAAATACAATTCCAGAAAGTTTATTTAATTAGTTGATGTTAAAACATTTTTGTTGTTAAGAAGTGGTTGGTTCAATTCTAGATTAAGCTCATTTTTTGAACCTATAAAAAATGATCACATTTATGCTTGATACAAATATTACATAAGCTTAATAACATATAATAAATTTAGCTTCAACAAAAATAAGATTCAAAGACTTTTATTATAATAAAGAAATATTTTTTTAATAATTTTGATATTTTAAAATTAACTTTTAAATAAAACTTTTTTTTATGAAAATCTGCATTTGCAAAGTGAACTTGCCTTTTACTGTAAAAATATTAATATTAGATAATATAAAAAAGCCATGGTTTAGTAAAATACATCATTGAATTACATGTATATAAATATATAACTATAATTACATTTAAAGGAATTTGTATTTTAAAATGGATTAGAACTATTTAAAAGAATATGCATTTTAAATTTATCTCTGATTGGCGGTTTATTTATTTAATTATTCAATTAACATTTTTTTTGGAAATAGGACAACCAAACCAAACCATTAAAGACATTGAAAGTTCGCTCATACATAAAACAGAGTAACCAGGCAGGTAGTTTGGTAATACATAAATTAGAATTACAATACACCTTTGTATTTATAAGTAAATAGAGTATTTGGCTCCAAACTAACTGTATATCAATTGTTAACACAGTAATAAACGGATAATCTTCGACTACATTTATTCTTCCCCATACCTGCAAGGCAATAAAAATGTAATTAAGCAAAAGAAAAGAAATTCATGACGTGTCTGTGCATATGAAAAGAAAGAGAAATCATAAACCAGGACATATTTGTGCATAGAGTTCAGTACTGAAGAAAGAGCAGAGCATAAATTTTAGAGAGGAAAACAAAAGGCACTTAAGTTTCCATTACCTGGTGCTGTAAGGTGCTCTACTAGCCGATGCTGACTTTGTTGGCACTGCCGGCTCTGCCGGTGTTCTTGCTGTTCACGGTGTTGTTGTTGCCGCTGTTGATTTTGTTGCCGGTGTTGTTGGTGTTGCCGCTGTTGTCGCCCAGGATTGGATTACCGTCGATCTGGGTGTTGGGGCCGATCACGTTCTGGTCGCCGCTATTGCACTTTCGGTCGAACATGTTGTTGTTACCGCTGACGTTACGCCCTGCTTGTTGCGAATTGCTCATGTTGTTGGCTTACAGAAACTGGATGTCACACTTCTGCAAAAGAAAAATGCCTTCAGTTATTGTACTCAATCTGGTAAAGTGCATCAATACTTAACGTGTACATTGATAAGTTACTATGCATCAATACATAACATGAGCAATTCATTGATAATATGAGCAAATCATTGATATCTGACATAATAAAAATATACAACAATACCTAGGTTACACGAAATATACAACAACCATACCTAGGTTACACGAAATATACAACAATACCTAGGTTACACCAAATATACAACAACCATACCTAGGTTACACGAAATATACAACAATACCTAGGTTACACCAAATATACAAGGATACCTACAACTGGAGTAAGGCAAAGTCGGTAAGCAAGAGGTGAGAAATACAATGGCATAGCCTGCCTTATATAGAAGCAGGCGAACTCCAAACGCGGTTTTGAAAACCATTACAATCCCAACCAGGGAAAACCATCCGAGGACATTTGACGTTTCCCTAGGGTGGATGCGCTCTATTTACGGGTGTGGAAGGAATCCCGGCATTTCTATGCAATCTATAGTGGGATCTTAGTTATTTAAATAAATTTCTTTGCACTATTTAGTCATGTGACTACTTAGGTCTATTCCCGCAATTGGACAGATGAGTTATTCTTTCTTAGCCAAAAAAAAATTCCTTTGCCCTGTTTCCTGATGTGACTACTCGGATTTATTCGCACAGCTGGGCAGACCAGTTATTCTTTTTTATCCTAAGAAAGTAAAAAGAAAAAAAACTCTGCCCTTTACAGATGTAACGGTCAGGATTTCTGCACGCGCAATATGACAGAGGAGTTATTCTTCCTGGATTTCTTCACGCGCAAAGGGGCAGAGTTATTCTGCTTGGGCGGAGAAAAATAAATAGATCTATGTTATTATTAAAATTAAAAATACAAATATTTTTAGTTTTTAAGAAAATATATATTTGTATTTTATGGTTTTTTTTGGAAAATTGTGATTAGAATCATTTATTATATTATATTCATCTTATCTAAACTTTCAAATCCCAAAATAAATCTATTTTCAAAAGAGACAATGAGAATAATGTACATATATTTTTAAAGGTTAAATGCTTGTTTAGCTGCAAGCTCGATAGCCAGTTAAAACAGAAGCTCGCAGTGCTTTCTAAACACTCCATCCCCACCAAAAACTATGGCTATTGAGCTTGCAGCTAAAAAAACATTTAATGCAGGATAACAGGCTCGTTAATCCTTACCTATTATTTACAACTATTGTACTATGTGATTGGAGTATTATTTGTGTCAGTGGCAAATAGTACACCAACACACCAGTTATTTTCACAAAGTTTGGCAAGGCATTGTTTTTTAACCTTGCTAATATGATTTAATTAGTTGAATAATCAACAAACCTGAATTATTGGTGCTCTTAGAGTTTGGATTGAAGTGTTTAATTATAAATGTGATTTTTTAATATTTGTGAATGTTCAAGCACTTTTACTTTTATCGTGCGACAGGGCAGAATCTTGCATGCAACCCTTTTTTTTTTTTGGACTTTTACCATAATCTTGCATGTGAATTTAGGTATCACATGTCACTCGATACTTTGGAACAAAAATCTAGTGTGGTTATATGAAAATCTAGTGTATGTGGTATACTTTTTAATTATTATTAATAATAAGGTAATCTTGTATTGAATTTAGGTATCACATGTAGCTTTATACTTCTCAAGGAAAATTTAGTGTGGTTATATGAAAATCTGTATATGTGTGGTATATTTTTTAATTATTATTAATAATAAGATTTTTTTTATGTAAGATAATAATAAGGTTGTTTATGTAAGATATTTTGGTTTTCGTTTTTTTTAATGTAAGATAATATTAAAGTTTTTTTATGAGAATAATGTTCTCTTTTAACTTTCTAAGAATCAATAGAATTACTCTATTCATTATTTCTATAAAAATGTTTTTTGGTGGTTAATGTTATTAAAAATGTATATAGTTTTATCTAGTATCAAGTACTTTCATGTAATTTCCTGTAACATATTAGTTCTATTCATAATAAGATTATTATTATAGATATTTAGTGACTATTGAAGATACTTTTAAGGAAAAATAATTGAGTTCAAAATTGGAGGATTTACCTTTCAACTAAGTCATGATGAATCTCTCATAGTGCTTTATAAACCATTCATTTGAACTTAAGTTGGGGTGGTGGAGAGCCTATGGCCTTCCCCCTTATATTTTGTTTCAACTTGAAAAGAGGTTTCATAAAGCCCTTCCTTTTACCCCTATGATTTTGTTTTTTAGGAAGGAGTTTGAGATTGTAAGTGTCGTAGTCATTCTTAAATTTTCATGAATAAAGCTAACCTTGATGATATCATCCACAAATTAAGGCATTGTGCTATGTAATTTTAGCCATGATTTGTAATTATTAGCACAAGACACCATTACGGAAGGGCTAGGCCAAGCTATCAAGTCTCCTAAAGCAGAAGGAAAAACTCAGGGTCTCAAACTCACCGTGAATGGAAATGCTTTAACCCATTAACAATTTGTGTATGATGCTATTCTACACGGTACACCTACGGCCAAGGAAGCTCTAAACTACAAACAAATCTTGAAAGAATTTGCAATGGCTGCGAACACAGAGGTAAGCCTCTCCAAATCAAAGATTTTCATTTTTAATACTTACATTGCTATTCAGACAAATATATCAAGAATCCTAGGGTTTCAGAGAGATATGCTACCTTCCAAATATTTGGGAGTACTGCTAACAGACAAACCTCTAAGCAAGAAGGTCTCGGAGCTTGTGATTAATAAGCTACAGGAAAAAATATGGAAATGGACAAGTAGATCTTTGAACTTAGCAGGAAGACTAGTGCTCACAAAAGCTGTCCTACAAACTATCCCCACCTCTATGTTTTCAGCCCTTCCAGCTCCTAAAGGAGTCATGCAACTATGCAGAAATATCTAAAGAGATTTTATTTGGGGTAAAGGGGAAGAGAAAAAAAAAAATGGGCCTTGGTAGCCTAGGAAAAGATCTGTAAACCTAAGACACATGGAGGTTTGGGACTGGATGATCCTGAGGTGCTAAACAAATTTTTGGGGGCAAAACTATGGTGGAGATGGCTAAAAGACTCAGCTTCCCCTTGGGCCCAAATTTGGAAATAGAAATATGCAAACAATTGGCAAGACAAGGATCACATTAGAATGTCGGGAATCATCAAAGGCTCCCACATTTGGAACAAAGCTTGGGAGAATAGAGCCATTGTTCAGAAACATTGTTTCTGGGAAATTAGAGATGGAAGCCTTGTATGGTTTTGGGAGGATAAGTGGCAACATGAACATAAATTGTTAAGAGAAGAATTTGAAAATCTCAAGAACGATACTGACAACAAAAGGTTACTCAGAGTAAATGCATTTTGGGATCAAGAAAACAACGAAGGAAAATGGAGGATATGGAAGAAACTAGTTTATAGTGATAACTCCCCCTTACAGGCATAGGTAGAAGCTCTAACAACCATCTTGGAATAGAGGAAGATTCTGATATCAACAGATTCAGACCAACTAAGATGGGGCAATAACAATGAAGGAACCTTTAACCTCAAACAGGCTAAGAACATAGCCCTTAGGCTTGACCTTAGAAACCTTGAATGGGTATGGAAGGACCTATGGCAACACCAAAGGTGGATGAAAATCAAACTATTCATGTGGTTAGTGCAACATAGAAAAATTCTTACCTGGGAAAACCTTAGGAAAAGAGGGGTATTTGGTCCATCTATATGCCATCTATGTCAATCACAAGAAGAAACTATGGATCACCTTCTCAACCTCTTCCCATTCAAATCCACATTGTGGAATTGGATTGCTACAATATTCAGACAAACAGATAGGGACATGGGTAGCATTACCAGCACCTTAAAGAAGTGGAGGAAAAATTTCTCTGATAATGAAACAGTCAACAAAGCTTGTGCTTTAGCTCCAAGCTTTCTAGTCTAGGATTTCTAGAAAGAATGCAACAATAGATATTCAAAAGTAGGAAAGGTTCTTCCTAAAGCATCATGGCACAGATTTTAAGACAACTCAAGGAGACGGTAGGAACCCTCGTTAAGAACCCCCCTAAGAATCACCCTACAGATACTGATGTGCAAATAATACTACATTTGGGTCTGCAGGGACTGCTCCCACAGGGAAAAAACAAAAATGAAAATCATATAATTGTTAATAAGGGCTTCTAGCAACCTCCCCCTCAAGGTTTTTTGAAATGAAATATAGATGGGGCCTCAAAAGGAAACCAGGGCATGGTTGGTTATGGAGGAGTGATAAGGGATGAAAAGGGTTGTATAGAAATCATATTTCATAGTAATTTCGGGAAATCCACTAACAATATGGCAGAGCTCATGGCCCTTGAGCAATTCTTAGAAGTCCTGAGGGACTCAAATCTTCATAACATTATAATTGAAGCTAATTCTGAATTGATTATCAATTCGGTGAAGAAACTTTTCTATGGCTCAGCTCCGGAAAAATTTTCGAGACATCGGAGGCTTCTCCAAGTCTATCAAAGGATTCATTCCCACCTGCAAAACATGAGAACCTTGAGTTTCACTTATGTGTGCCAAACAACCAACAAATTAGTGGACATATTAGTTATTGAAGGAGTACTCTGTGCTAAAAGAAAAAATAAAGATAAATGGATAGAGACCCCAGGGTAAATTGAGGGAAGAGTGTCTCAGACAAGCGAACGCAGACTAGGAGCTCTATCAAAGAAAGCGATACTAGCAGGTTGTAGACTTCTGGAAACAATTGAATTATAGTCCACATGAAGCAAAATTTCAGGGAATTATATGAAAAGAATGCTTGGTCCTTTGGTCGGAACATGCGCCCAGTACTCTACAAACCCAAGGTACTCGAGCAGGTGTTGATTGACACCACAAGGATCTACATGTATTGGAATTATACTACAGATCACCTTTTCATTAGCTATGCAGGGAGCTTGGTTAAAGTGCATGCAATTAGGAGAAATAGCAACAATCTTATCAAATCCATGTGGCAAATAGTGAGGTGGTTATTAAGCCAAACGAACCTGAAATCAACTTTAACAGTAGCCTTATTAGACTTCGGGTCCAGATGCAGTGTTAAACATTGAGCAAGTTACTCAGACCAGCACGATTTGCTTGCATCTAGTGGATTTCGAGCAGACTACGTGTGCAAGTGTTATCAGCCAAATTGGACCCAAAATTTTAATAGAGTGGTTTTTGAATGCTTATTGGGTCTGATTTAAGAATTAAAGAGTGAGCTTGTTAGTGTTTTGATATTGTTGATGACCGTCAGATCTCCGATGACAGATCGAATGGTCTTGGCGCTCGATCATCCTTTGCAATTTTAACGTCATGTTTTGTGGGCCCTAAGCCCGGTCAATGGGCCTTAGGTTCGATTTCCTTGGCTTTATATGGACCACATCTCTTTTGTACATCTTGTAATATGTTTTCTTTTATCATTTTGAATATAAAGTCTGATGCTTATTTCAGCGAAAAAAAAAGAAAAACATAAGACTTACTGTTGTTTACGCATAACTGGGGTTGCAGAGTAAATGTCTATAAAACTCCATAAAACTTGTTTTCACATGCCCACAAATATTTCCTCCACGATTTTCTCCTCACTACCTCACAGAATTTCACCCTCTCTCTCGCTCTCTAACTTACCCAACATTACAAATGACTTTTACATCCATATTTATCTCAACATACAAATTTGACATTAATACATGATAGAGAAAATAATTAATATGCAGCATGGGTGATTTTACATAGTAATTAGTTTTCTAAACTTGCAGGTGTTGTGGAGTGTGGGAAACACTCGCGGAGTGAATGCTTGCCCATATTTATTTACCAAACTTCATTAAGTGTCTTAACTTCTCTGCTGTGTTGTGGAATGGTCAGCGTTATACTTCTACTCTCGCTTTAGTCCTTTCGACTGTAAACAAAATCACAACTGTGTAGTAGTTGACTCGGAAAGATGGTGTTTTGTCAATGTGTTTAAGGCGGTTGTTGGGATTAATATTTCTAACATCCACGAGGGATTCATACAACTTTTAATTCACATAGCGGCTCACTCTTTAACCCACGACACTCTGTGCTCTATACTACACAGCTATTACTCCACACAACTTCATACAATCTTCAGACTCACGCATACAAGAAACCACACAAACACACTTGTCCACACGTTGGGAGTTCTCCATGTCACTTCTCCCCACACTCTAAGGTGGCTCCTTTGCTCAGGTTCATAGGAGGAGCACTCTCCTATAGTTCTTCAAACACTACCCATTATCGAGTTAAATGCTCCACAACATCAATACATTGTAGATTAAAGGTTTCCTCCGTCACAAGTAATGCCTCACACCTAATTAAAGCACCTCACCGTATCACAAGCAGTGGGAAACTATCACTAGTTCCACACGCCATATAATCCTCAAGGATTCTTAACACTTAGCTTCAATATCACTATGTGATCCATGCTCTCATCTTCACGTCGGGCTCACCAGTGCATGATCGCACTTTACAGATGGGACAGATTCACTTCAGGTTCACCACATGACACACATTCAAATATGTAGCACACATTCCAATATGTAGCGCAAAATCTGAAGACTCATAAGGAGATTTCTTATTACATTACACATAAGACAATTTATATATAAGCCCAACCGTATAATATACGAGCATACCATCGACAATCATTTACCGTCTACCTATACTTGTCGATCATTTACTGTCTACCTATACTCGTCGACTATCTTCGACTGACACCAACTACACATCTTCATATGAACAAGTGTGATTATTATTCTAACATGTGCGAGATCTGAAAATGACTAAAACAGTGAAGGAATGTGGGCTCCGTGAGCTGTCTATGATAGAAACAAGTTTGTGACAATTTTGAATACAATATGTTTTAAAATAAAGTGCAAGATATGCTAGGATTTGTTGGAGGATCTAAAACTATTAGGGTTTGTGGGAGATCTAACTATGAATAAAACAATGAAGGAACATAATCTCGGTGAATTTTTTGAGATTTTTATGCAACACAGATGAAACGAGTCTTTTTTGGGACTATGATGCAAAATTTCACAGTGAAACTTTTGTCATGGTGTGGCATTTTCCAAGCTTACTGTGCCAGATTTGAAAGTGTGTGACTGTATGGGGGCTGCCTGTGTGAATTTGGATTCAATTGTCTTTAGCTGTGAGAGATGCCTTTGTGGAAGTCATGCAAAGATTGATGGTGATGATGATTGAGAAAATTATGATGAAAAATAGATGTTATCACTTGCCACTAGCTACTCAAGATTGCCTCTTAGTTGTTCTTCTACCGATCAAGAGGAGGAAACATCCGACGACGACTCGCATGACAAGTCCCCATTCAAAAGCCCTTAGGGTGGTAGTTTTACATCTATGCACACACAGTCTCTAGTGTTCTCTGAATGACATAGACCCACCAGAAAGCCCGTTCTTCTAATCTGTCTAAGCTGAGTCGAGGGTTGGAGGAGTTTCATCACCCTGAGGACTTTTATATTTTTATTAAGACCCTAAATGAGAAGTCTCTCCTCTTTTGGGTCTCTCGCTTGGACTATGTGCTGAATTTTAAGCAGAGTATAGAGAATTGGGTGG
This sequence comes from Pinus taeda, assembly GCA_000404065.3. Taxonomy (NCBI): domain Eukaryota; kingdom Viridiplantae; phylum Streptophyta; class Pinopsida; order Pinales; family Pinaceae; genus Pinus; species Pinus taeda. The sequence goes on from APFE030133259.1 coordinate 34,163, forward strand.
GATTTCGTGAATATATACAAAGTATTCTTCATGAAGGGAAGTAGTTTTAAGACCTATCCTAGTTGTAGGATTACAACATTTCAAGAAATTGCACCATTTTCTTGAGTTTGAGGCTGGAAGGGTATGCTTTGAGATCTAGTAAGGGTGTGCTTTGAGATCTAGTAACCTAGGATGTTACTCTCCTATAAGGATGCAACATCAGATAAGGAAAATAACCCATGAAATCTCCCACAATATAATCCACAACTTACATTGTCAAAATTAATGCAACAATAACCTTCTCTAGAGGTAAAAGTAAAGAAGGTAAATCATATGTTTTGTTCTTCAATTAAGGGCAGTGATTTGTAAATTCAATGGGTTGGGCTAAGGTATTGCAGTCTGCATTAGTGGATTTTCACAACCTAAACAAAGAACTATGATATATACCTATGTTCAAAAGGTTTTTTCATTGTTCAATTTGATACTAAGGAAGATTTGGATAGAGTATTGAAATATTGACCTTATTTTTGGGGAAAAGCAAGGATTTTCATCAACCCTTAAATTTCGGATTTTGATTCCACAACAAATGTGGTCTCAAATATAAGAGTATGGGTGAGGTTTCTAAATGTTACCCTTCCTTTCGAGAATCACAAGGTACTTGATCATATTGGAAATAAGTTGGGGTCATTTAAAAAATGGATGTCGAAATAATGGAGAAAAGGTTATTTACCTACGATCATATTAACATGAAACATAAAACCTTTTAGTGGACCCAAATTCTCAATTATGAAAATAGAACATTCATATACCCCTCATGTTACGAAACTCTAAACTTGCAAGACATATCTCGAGGCAAAATAACACTAGAAAAAAGGGAGATATTTCAAAAGGAAAGGATGGAAACCCTACCATCTGTTCTTCATGAAGGAGGAAGAAGGGGGAACCACATAGAACCCATAAAACCAAGAAGAACTCAGTATTCAGCCACATGTTGGAAATGCAACTCACAAGCACAATGGTTTAAAATAAGATGTAATTATTGAATTCGAACAACAACAAATATGACACACAAAGAGGATGGGACAGTGGGAAAAATGAGAGCCCGTGTTAAGTTCACATTCACACACACTGAGTGATTTGGCATTGGTACTTAAGCTATTTGGTAGTGGTTCGAGTGGCAATGGTCCTTGAGCTATTTGGCAATGGTTCAAGTTGTTCCCCACTGAGGCTATGATAAAAGGTCTGAAGAAAGAATGGACATAAAGAAAATTCAAGTGATTACTATAACACTTAAGTGTCGAGGTTTCTTTTTTATTTACAGTCTTTGTTATGCTTATAAGGAGAGAATTTACTCTTAGCCAATGGGGATAACATCTATAAAATGTAATTTTGTTCTATTTTTCAAAAGTTGAAACAAAATTACAATTTTTTTTCTTTTGGAAAAAAAGATGTTTTCAAATAAATTTATAATTAAAATCTAATATTTACAAAGTGAACCTGGCTTTTAATAGACCACCTTAAAATATGTTTTAAAATAAATTTATAATTAAAATCTAATATTTACAAAGTAAACTTTGCTTTTAATAGACCACCCTAGATTCATCTTAACTCTGGATCTACTAAGTGTTGAGAGGGATGAAATCTTTTTGCATCTCAAGATATTCTCATCTCAATAGATTTGATACTCTTTCCACTTGATAGATAGGAGTTAAGATTGATCTAGGGTGGTCTATTTCTCCCCTTTAAATAGGAAAAATATTCCACATGAATACCATTGTAAATACAATGGGTTCTCATAAAACTCTAGAACTTGACAAAGTCAAGTTTACTTAACTACTCAACCAAACTTGATTTAAAAAAATATTAACTTAGAATTTTTATTTTTTTTGGTCAAATAAGAGTGGATCCTTCTATTAATGGCAAGAAAGATTACATATATTACATGGCTTTACAAAGTATGGATCAACAAGGGCTAACCCTATGAAGGGTAATCAAATCCATAACCCGAAACACACCCAAAACCATATAAGATATCGTGTGATCAGACAATCACAAACACTGTCGCCTCAGCAACCTGTGCCCCTTTTACCCGGTTCACGGACCCAAAATGAATGAGCCATTGGTTTATAAAATTTAGTATTTGTTTTGAAAAGTAAGATCCGATTTCTTGTAGAACCTGATGGTTGATCTGACGGTCCTCTGATATATCGGAGCTTAAACCTGCATGGTATATAACTGCCTTTTCGGACCCAATGAGGATTATAAACCGTTAGACTAAAGAGCATCGGGTCTACCTTGTTGGTTAACCTTCGATTTCTCTTCTGCATGATGGCTATTAGATTGCACAGGCTGCCAAGATCCATGGCTGGCGACTAATGAAGAGACCCACTGTTTACCAAGTGCCTCTCCCTTGTGGAAAGCTCCGTTTTAAGCATTTATCTTCCTCGTTTTTTTTCCTTTTCTTCTTTTTTTAAAGTTAATGTTTAAAAAAGACTTCCACTTCTTCTTTCTCCTACTTCCACTAGTCTTCCTTATTGTTCAATCCTAATATTTTGGAAGTTTTCCATGTCTTTGTTTGCCTGTCTTTGACAATCCTCATGCAATTTCCATGAGCGTGTTGAGTCCCATGCATGCCTGGTGTAAATTTCTTTGCAAAACACTCCTTCATTCACTAGCCGACCAGCTAGCGTATTGGCTTTTCTTCGCACATGAAAAAGGCTGACCGTTATTAGGGTTTGAAGGTGGGAATGAATATGCTGAAAGACCTGCAAAAGTCGGCAATGTTTTGATACTTTTCCAGGTGCTTTTCCATTGCACATCTTCTTGGCCGAATTAATAACCAATTCCGAGTCTGCTTCAATGATGACATTATGAGTATTTGACTCAATTAATATTTCCAGGCACTGCTCTTAGGCCATGAGCTCCGCCATGTTATTTGTGGCAGTTCCTAGATGACTATGAAAGATGTCTTTTATGCACCCCTGCCCATCTCTCGTGACCCCGCAAAAACCAACCATCCTTGGGTTTCCTTTAGAAGCTCCATCTATGTTCATTTTCAAGAAACCATGAGGTGAAGGTTGCCAAAAGTCTTTATCAACGTTTATTCGGCTCACATCCTTGTGTATGCTCTCGAGAACTAGTGAATGGAGACGCAACTGCAGCAGTATACGAGTGTCTTGGGGTAGATTCTAGTGCTTAAGAAGTCTCCCTAACATGGCACCAATAGTTTCTTTGAGCTGTCTTAATATCTGTGCAATAATTTTTTGGGTTGAGCCAGTTTTGCCCTTGAAAATCTTGCCATTGCGTTCTTTCTAGACGTCCCATATTAAGAAGCCTGAACCAGAGTCCAAGTGTTGTTGATGACCTCATTTCCTGAGAAATTCCTTCTCCAATTCCTCAAATTGTTAGTAATACTGAGGCCATCCCTGTCAGTTTGCCTGAAGACTGAGGCCATCCAAACCCACAATGTTGAGGTGAAGGGGAAAAGGTTGATTAAGTGTTCCATCGTCTCCTCTTGTGTGCCACAGAGATGGCATTTGGAGGGGCCAAAAAAACCTTTCTTCAGAAGATTTTCCCAAGTTATAATTTTATTTTGTTGAACTAACCACATGAACAACATTATCTTCATCTAATGCGGGTGCTGCTAGAGGTTCTTCCATGCTTTATTAGGGTTTTGATAATTGAACCCTAGAGCTAATTGTTTGGCTTCTTTTAGGTTAAAATTTCCTTCTGTGTTTCTTCCCCATCTCAGTTGGTCTGGCGAGGATGAAAACAAAATTTTCCTTTGTTCCAAGTCCATAGCAAGAGAGTTTTTGTGACCTTTCAAAGGGCTCTCTTCCCTGGAGCCTAGATCCTTCCATATTCTCCATTTGCCATTGTTTCTTACCTGCTCCCAAAAGTCACTTACCATGCATAAGCCTTTATTATCGGTGTCATTCTTGAGATCAGTTAGTTCTTACTTCAACATGTTTAGTTCTTGCTGCCAATTGTCCTCCCAGAATCTTGCTAGGTTCCCATCTCGGATCTCCCAGAAGCTGTGCTGCTGGACAATACCTCTATTTTCCCAAGCAAGATTCCATATGTGGGAGCCCTTGATAAGCCGAGGCATTCGAATATGATCCCTTTCCTGCCAATTTCTTGCATATTTCTGTTTCCAAAGCTTGGCCCATGGGGTTTTCGACTCCTTGAGCCACCTCTGCCAAAGCTTTGCACCTGAAACTCTACTGAGGGTTTCGGGGTCATGAAGCCTCAATCCACCATGGGCCTTAGGTTTGCATAGCCTGTCCCAAGCTACCAAAGCCCACTTCTTTTTCTCTTCCCCTTTGCCCCAAAGAAAATCCATTTGAATGTCCCTGATTAGTTGTAAAACTCCTTTAGGAACAGGAAGAGTAGACATTATGAAAATGGGTATGGCCTGCAGGATAGCTTTTGTGAGCACAAGGCACCCTACTAAATTTAAAGATCTGCATGTCCATTTCTTGACCTTATCTTGAAGATTATTAATGACCAACTCCCACACTCCCCTGCTTAGAGGTTTGTCTATAAGGGGCATTCCCAGGTACTTAGAGGGTAAGTGATCCATTTGGAAAACTAGAATTCTCATAAGATTTCTCTTAATAACAATGTCAATGTTAAAAAAGAAACTTTTGATTTTTCAAGGCTTACCTTTGTACTAGTGGCCATAGCAAAGTCATTCAAGATTTGTTTAAAATCATTGGCTTTCTTGACTGTGGGAATGCCTTGTAGCATAGTGTCATCAACAAATTGTTGGTGAGTTGAGGTTGCTCCATCTGTGGTTAGTTTCAAACCCTTGATTCTTCCCTAATCACTTTCCATTTTTATCGCTCTGCCTAGCCCTTCTATCATGACCATAAAGAGGAAGGGGGAGAGTGGATCTCCTTGCCTTAGTCCCCTAAAGGGCATGAAGGTTCTTCACGGCAAGCCATTAAGCAGGATTGAGAAACTGGTCATGGATGCAAGGGCCATAACCCATTTGATCCAATTGTGGTCAAAACCATAAGCTTTCAACACTGCCGTGATGTAAGACTAGCTTGGCTTGTCATAATATTTCGCTAGGTCAAGCTATATAACCGTTCCAGCTTGATTGTTTCTTTTCAGAGAGTGTACCATCTCATGAGCTTGTATGATATTGTTGAGAATCTGTCTTCCATCCACATAACCAGTTTGCTCCTTCAAGATGAGAGCTGGAAGAAGGGGCTTGAGTCTGTTAGCAATCTCTTTTGAGATTATTTTGTACACCACATTACATAAAGCTATGGGTCTGAATTTTTCCGATGTGATGGCTTTCTCCTACTTTTGAATCAAAGCTATGAAAGAGGCATTGAGAGCCTTGAGGGCTGATTTGGATCTTCTTGAGTATTCCACCACCTGAAGGATGTCTTTCTTTACTGTTTTCCAGCATGTTTGAAAAAGTCCACATTGAAACCATCCGGGCCAGGAGCTTTCCCATTTTGCATCATGTTGATAACTTCACTAACCTCATCTTCATATACTGGCCTATTGAGATTATGATTGTCTTCCCTTGTGAAAAGCTTGGGAATGTACCTTGTGAATTTGCTAATGAACTGTGACGTGTCTAAGAGAGGCTCCTTTGCAATGCTAAGGAAGTGTTGTACTAGGACATATTCCATTTCTTTGTGGGTGACGAGCTCTTTCCCTTGAGAATCTTTGAGTTTTAGAATTCTGTTGTGTGACCTGTGACTCAAAGTTGACTTGTGAAAAAACTTTGTTTCTTTCCCCTTCTTTAATCCAATGTACTCTCGATTTCTGTCTCCAAAAAATCTCCTCTTGCCTGCATCTGTCATCCCATTCCTTCTTAGGAACATCTGCTTGATATTGCCTTTTCTTGTTAAAGCCATCTGTGATCATAAGCTGATTAATCCCCTAAAGTTTTTGTTCAACTTCTTTTTTGGCTTCGAAAATGTTACCGAATTGTTTGTTGTTCCAATGTTTGAGTCTGATTTTAATGTGTTTAAGTCTTTGTTGTAGAATGAACACTTTGGTGGCTTGAAAGGGCAACTTTTCTGTCCACCATTTATCAATATTGCTGGTGAATTCAAGGTGAGAAAGCCAGACATTTTCAAACCTGAAACATCTGTTCTTCGGTGTGCCCATAAAAGTGGCTTCAAGATGGACTAGCCAGTGGTATGAGCCTCCAAAAGGAAGGATTAAAGCTGGCATGTCAGGGTCTGTGAGAAATAGGTCCTCTAAGATCATGAATCTATCTAGTTTAGAGGCAACTTAAAAAGCCCCTCCTCTCTTGATGTTCCAAGTGAAGGTGCCATTTATTGTTTTAGCATCCACTAATCTCAAGTTATTTATGAAGTTCTAGAAGGTAATTGAGCCTGTGCCTAGTGTTATAGTACCACCTTTTTTCTTTGTAAGAGATTTGATCATATTGAAACAGCGTACCATAATCAAGGGAATATTGGGATATATGTCTCTTAGTTCCTTAAGCGAAGTGAGAAACTTGAGTTTTTCTTCTAGTTTCTGAGGACCATAGATATTTGTAATCATGTAACTCTCTTTATCACCCACAGGTTTTATTACTAGTGAAAGATAGTTCTTGGATGCTTCCGTGTCCAAGATTCCAAGTTTTTAGAGATCCCAGAGAGTGAGAATCCCTCCTGTCGAGGTATCTCCCTTAACCTCTAGATACTCATACCTACTCAACCATTTTCTATGTATTTCTCTGATTTTATCCATCGAGCATTTTGTTTCCTGAATGAAAACCATGTCTGGTTTTCCTTCTTTTATTCTACTACTGATATTTCTTTGTTTCCTTTTACTTCCTAGGCCCCTAATATTCCAGGTTGTAAACTTCGTTAAGAAAGATTTTTAAAAGAGTAACTAGTTAGATCTTTCATCTTACCTAAGTTGATCATGAGTTTTCCACATTCTGTTAGCAACACATTCTGTCTTTTCCTTCCTCTTTTCCTACCTGGGTTCTTGGAAGACTGCCCTGATGTTTCCTCCTTTGTCTTGATCCCTCTATTTTCTTCGCTTTCATGGTTTCTTTTGACTCTAGAGCTTTTCGATTGGGATCTCCATAGGAAGAGTTGTTGAACCCTATGAAACTCCTCTTTTGCCAGGGAGTCAACTCCTTTGGTAATACCCTGCTCTAGAAACGTTTCTAGATCCAAGTTTTCCTTCTCAAGAATTTCCTGTAGTTCATGATCCTCCGTTCCCACCTCACTTGGGGTCATCTCATGGTCGCCGTTGAGCTCCACCATGCTCGGTAGATCATCCTATTGCTGGCTATTCTCTGGTATGTCCTCCATGCTAATATCCCTATCCTTGTCATTGGTCTTGGTCTCCAATTTCTGGTCTTTCCCGTTGTTTCCCATTTCTTCTTCTAAGATTTTGAAACTATTATGGCTCGGTTGTCCATACTCATTGGCTTTCTTTTGGTGCCGCCTTCCTCCTTTCCCCTTACCGCCCACCTTAGTGAAACCCTTAGGATCTTTGCTTGTCGTGGGTTTTTTGTCGCTTTCTAGTTTGTTTAATGGGCAGCCTATGTACAGGTTCCCATGTTCATGGCACTTGCGGCACCTACATTAGACATGCTTGTAGTCCACCGCCTGCACCCATTCCTCATCATAAACTTCTAAAATGATATCGTCATGGAGTGCCCGAGATAGGTCCATTTCCACACAGATCCAAGCGAAGGAAGTGTATTTGCCTCTTAATGTCGCATCTCATATCTTTATAAAATGCCCTAGTTTATTGCCAATAGCCTTTAGAGACTCCGATAGCCAATAATCTAAAGGAAGGGAGTAAAGTCTTATCCATACCAGTACTGAAGTGAACGTTTCTCGTTTTGGGACAAAGTTCATCACCCATGGTCGCATGTACAGTCCTACAGCAGCGTAAAAATATGGTCCTCCCTTGAACACTCTGTCTTTATCTTCTAAGCTCGTGAACACCACCGTGAAGAAACCCTTGGATTCAAGGTGAAGGTTTATTTCCCCTTTCGGTTTCGATTTGTACCTTATCCATGCATGTAAGGCCTTCTCCATCGGCCAAGTCCCCATAAATTTGCATATGATCGTGTGTTCCACCATGTGATCTCTGTGCACCTGTAGTGCTAGATCACTTAAAATGACCCGGGGAGTGATGGTCGACTTAGGTTTGCAGCCCCCTATGGCCCTCAAAGGTGCAACCCTTCTGAGTGTTGTCGTCTTTCCTCTTCTCCTTACTATATTCCTCATGATTTTCTCTTTGTTCGTGAGATTTGATTTTTCTTGAGTTAGTGTCCTTAGTGATCCCCTTTGTTGGTTCCTTGAAGTGATGCAGATCAAATTCCTTGTTTCTATTCGTTGCTATGTGATTATAGGAGGGAGCACAACTCCCTCCTCCACAACCCGCCATAGCCACGAGCTTCAAACTCTGACTCAAACCCTCGATCCCTTTCCGAGAGCGTCGGTTTAGAATCTAAAATTTAATGAGTGGTTGTATCAACTTAGAATTTTCATTTTAACATAAAGTTATTTTTATTTTTATTTTTATTTTAAATTTACCTTAATTACCCAACAAAAAATAATAATCAATTTTTTTTAACATGAAGTTATTCTTATTTTATTTTGACCCAATCAAAATTACATAACATGACAGGATTATATATCTCTTAAACAATGCAGTAGAGAACCTCTCTTATATAAAAAAAAATATAACACAACCATGATAAAGTGAAATACTTCACTAAATTACATATATGACTTTTAAAGATTTAATTTTGATTAATAAAATTTAAATTGATGGTTTTTTTTAATTATTCAATTAACTTATTTTCAAGTTATGAGAACCAAACCATTAAAAATATTAAAAGAAGGTAACCAGAGTGACATAGTAACCATATACCAGCGCCCAGCTAAAATATTATTTTAAAGAAATATAGATTTTCAACTTAATTTTTAAAATAATTTATTTATTTTTTAATTATTCAATTAACCAATTTTTGGAGTTATGAAAACCAAACTATTAAAAATATTAAAAGAAAGCAACCAGAGTAACAAGGTAACCACGCAGAGAATTTACTAATATATAAACCCAAATTACAATATACCAGCCTCCAACTAAAATGTCTTGCATAGGCTAATGCGAACATAATTGCATAACCATACAGGGCCATGCCTATTCCGCTATGGAAATGATATGAGGGTTGCCTTATTTATATAACATTGGGCTCTAAGTTGGTCTAGTTGTCATTGCCCGTTTTAAGTTGCTCTAGAACTTGATCGCGCTGTTGCTGCCGCCCTTGCCTTTGTTGTTGCTGTTCACGGTGTTGTTGCTCTTGCTGTTGTTGTTGTTGCCGACGATGGGATCGCCGTTGATGGGGCCGTTAACGGGATTGCCGTGAATCTTGGTGTTCTTGTTGGCGCAGTTCATTTTGTTGCCGCTATTGTCGCCCACGATAGGGTTGCCGTCGATGTTGGAGTTGCAACCGACGACGTTCTTGTCGCCGCTGTTGCACCTGCGGTCGACTTTGTTGTTGTTGCCTCTCAAGTTCCGCCCTGCTTGTTGGGAATTGCTCATCTTGTTGGATTACCGGTACTGGATGCTGGTATCACTAAGTTCAAAATGAAAGCCTCTAAAGTCTCCCACTTCCGACCAAAAAAATTCAAGTGCTAAAGTGCATCAATACACAACCTGGACGTTGAATCAATACATAACGTGATGAGCAAATCATTAATAAGTGTGCATCAATGCATAACGTGGAAATAAAATATGAGCAAACTATTGATATCTTACAGATTAGAAAGCCTCAATCAATCTAGGTTATACAGCCATACCTACTAGGGCAAAGTCGGTAAGCAAGCGGTGAGAAATACAATCGCATCGCCTGACTTATATAGAAGCAGGCGACTTCCAATCTCGGATTTGAAAACCATCCAGAATGCCAACCAGGGTCAAATTTTGATGTTTTAAGTGAATGTGAGGACAATTTGATGTTTCGTGTATTAAATTTGATGTGACATGTGTAGGCTAAATTCTTATTTATCAAAATTCGTGTATGGTGAATTCTTCCGTGTCGTGTAGTGATGTAATTTGAAAGGTTATTCTTTATCTCAGTGGAAGAGGGTATTTTCATCCCACTAAAGTTTAAATTATACGACTGTCATGAGAATGACATGATCAATTATGCAAAGTCCAGCATCAGGAGGATGACATGGATCGACGATCGATGAAGTGGACGCTCTATTTACAGACGTAACGAAGATTTATTCGCGCTGTTTGGTAAACAAGTTTTCTGTTTCAGCCCCTACAAAAAAATCTGTATGTAACTACTCCAAGTTATTCTTATTCGCGCACTTGGACAGACGAGGATCTTTTTCAGCAAAAACAAAACTTGGGCAGAAGAGTTATTCTTTTTCGGCAAAAAAACACCAAAATCTTTGGCCTATCCACCGATGTAACTACTCCGATTCGTGCAAATGGGCAAAAGTGTTATTCCTTTTATCCCACGAAAAAAAAATTATTCATTGTTACGACTATAAACCTGTTCTATCTTGGAATTGCGTTGCAGGAATTTTTTTTTTTTTTAAATGAAAAAATGGTTTGAATGGTGTACATTTCATGAGCTTGGAATATTTTTGGTATTAGTCGCAATCTAACTGACTAAATTAAGGGTTTGAGGAATGAATAGTCAGCATTTTCGGTCTCGGAAATGAATGGAGGAGTTTATATGCGACATGTGTAGGCTGATAGATCTTTGAGTCGGTTTATTTATGTTTTTATTTCACAGAAAAAAAGTTCGCTTCATTAATATGAAAAGACAGTACATGATCTTGTATTTGTCTATAAGATTCTTTCTTATTTCTAAGTCCTTTTTTTATATTCTAAAGATTTTAGTGGAGAGGAGTTTCACTCACGAATAGGTTGGGGTAACGCAATACTTTACTTGTGGTAAGGATATGGCGATTATTCAGGCTTAATTAAAATTTAAATTTAAATCATAGGAAAAAATGTAAAACAATTAAATAAGATTTTCTATTAAATTCTAATTTATGAAAATACATTCATACGAGACCATTGTTCATTCATCAAAGTAAAAACAAAGTTTAGGGCGATTTACATTTCACAAGGGGTTGGTAAGTAACACACTAAATGTTGTTTTCAGCACCCACCAAAATTTGCTGCAAGATTTTCTCCTCATCTTTCACCCTCTCTCTCTACTTGTTGAACAATGTAAATGACTTTTACATTCATATTTATGTCAACATACAAATTTGACATTAATACATTACACAAAAACTATATAATATTTAATACACAACATCGGCCATTTTACACAATAAATGGTTTTTTGAACTTGTAGGAGTGTGGCCAATAGTCACTGAGTGAATGTTTGCTCATAATTATTTACCAAACTTCATTAAGTGACTTAACTTCTCTGTTGTGTTGCATAATGGTCAGAGATGTACTTCTCCTAATGGCTGGTGTCATAGTTTGGATTAATCATTACAACACTCTCCATTAATCACAATTTCCGCCATTGACAATTCCCAAACAAGCTTTGAGATAAACAAAACTTTCATGTGCCAAAGACTTCCTGAAAATATCAACAAATTGTTCGTGTGACCTAGTGTTGTTCATCATTGTTAATTACCTCTCTAATAAAATGATATTTAGCATCAATATGATTGGTCCTCTTGTGAAAGACATAATTCTTTGACAATGCAATTATTGAAGTGTTGTTGGAGAAAATAGTTGTCATTCCCTCTTGGTGGTGGAAAATATCCCTCAACATCCTTCTCATCCAAAATGCATGAGAGCTCGTGATGTTGCTATGACATATTCATCTTTTGTTATTGACAATGAAACTACCCATAAAATGGCTCAAGAACCCAAATGAAAAACATATCTTGACTTACTGTTAGTGTAACCAACCACCTTGAAATCATTTATTGCACGGTAAAAATTTACCATATTGTTTTGTCCCATTGACATACCTTAGAATCCTTTTCATTGCTTGCCAATGTGGTTGGGTGTGTTCTTGAACTTCGACACCAAACTCACTGAATACATTATATCTGGCCTGGTGGAAGTTAAATACATCAAGCTCCCTATCATTCTTTTGTATAATGTCGAATTGACATTGTTGATGCAATCCTCTTTGTTCACCGTCAACCCCATGACAATTGGAGTTGGTGTGTGCTCGTTGTTCTACATCTTAAACCTCTCCAAAATGTCTACCACATACCTTTCTTGAGAGATAAAAATATCGTTTTCTATTTGCTTCACTCCTATGCTCCCGGTGCTTGGTTAAGCCCATAAAGAGCTTTCCTCAACTAATAAACTTTGCTTCTTGGCCTTCTACCTCATAACCAACTAGTTGCGTAACATACGTTTCTTGTTTAAGAACTCCATTCAAGAACATTGATTTTATGTCCATTAATTACATTTCCATTTATGTTGTGTGGCAATCACCACAACTATACGCACTATTTTCATCCTCATGACTGGTGCAAACATCTCTACATAATCTCTTCCATGCTATTGTTTGAATCCTTTGACAACTAGCCTCTCTTTATCCCTTTCAATCTTCCTGACGACATTTCTCTTGGTATTATAGACCCACTTCTCTCCAATGAATTATTTTCCTTACCTAAGTTTCACTAACTCCCATGTGCCATTCTTATCTATTTCTTCTATCTCTTCCTCCATTGCCGCAAACCATTTTCCTTCTTTGACTGCATCTTAAAAATGGTTTGGGTCATCTACATGACAAAATATGCAAATAAGGTATTTAGACGAGCGCTATTGTCAACTTCATCTCACTCATAAATCTAAGTTAAATTTCTAATTTTAGTCTTCTTGTGCTTGTTGAAGATGGGCTTAACATGTCACTTGGTGTTGGGCTTTGTCACGTGCTTGGAGAATAACTTTCTTAACTGCACGACATTGTCCTATTATTTGTTGATGGTGTTACTTTCTGCCTGCTTTTTTGCACTTCAATAAGAGTAGAGGGAGTCACTTTTGAGGAATTACTTGTTTCTGTTAATTCGTATTTGTCCTCATGTGGTATACATACTTTGACATTGATTGTATTCTCTAAACTTCCATCTCATTCTTCCTCTTCTATGAACTACACATCTCTGCTGATTATGACCTTCTTGGTTGATGTTTTTGTAGAGATTGTATGCCTTGGATTCATCATTATATCCAACAAATATGCATTTCTTCCCCTTGTCCAACTTCTTTGTCAACTCATCCAGGACATGTCAATATGCCACACAACTAAAGACTCTCATGTGAGTGACACTATACTTTCTTCCACTCCATGCCTCTTCATGAAATACATTCTCGATGTTTTTGTTTGGACATCTATACAAGATAAATGTTGCACAAGCAACATCTTTAGCCCAATATTCATTTGACAAATGCTTTTCCTTCAACATACTCATGGCCATCTCCATAATGCTCCTATTCTTCATTTCTCTTACACCTTTTTGCTGAGGTGTATACCTTGTTGTAAATTGCTTGTGAATTTCATGTTCCCTACAAAAACATAGGAAATAATTTGAGATGTATTCGTCACCTCCGTTAGTCCTTAAGACTTTGATGTAGTGTCCACTCTACTTTTCAAAAAGAGCCTTGTGTTGACGAAAGTGCTCAAACAATTCACTTTTCTGTTTGAGGAGATAGACCCATGTCTTCCTTGTGTAGTCAGCTGTAAAGGTTAATAAATAGTGCCTGCCACGAATTGATGGTGTTTGCATTGGTCCACATCAATTTGAGTGGAAAATCTCCAAAGGTGCCTTTTCCCTTACTCACTTTCCTGCTGGAAATGTCTCTCTATGTTGCTTCCCCAAGATACATCCTTCACATAGACTATATGGTTTTTCTATGAGTGGCAACCCCTTCACCATGTCTTTCTTATGCAAAAAATTCAAACCTCCAAAGTTGAGATGACCAAATCTCAAATTCCATAACCAATTTTCATCTTCGACCTCTTTTTGAAAGTTTACTTGTGTGACAACTGCATCTTCTCTTCCATCCTCTTGTGAGTTCATTGATAGTTGTGCTTGTGCACCTTCTTTATTCAAATTTGGTCTTGTCTTTAGGGGAAACATTCTATTGTTTTTCATAACAACCTTTGCAATCAGCTGTCTTCTTGGAGGCTTATCCAAAATTGTGCACTCATCATTTTTGAGAAAGACGTTGTAGCCTTTTTGCATGAGTTTTCCAATGCTTATGAGGTTATGCTTCAAACTGGGGATAAAGTAAACATCTTGGATGTACTTATTCTTCCCCTTCCTTGTTAGGATATTAGCTCTTCCTTTTCCCATGATAGATACTTTGCTATGAGTCCCTAACGTCACTTCAGATTTCACACTTTCATCTAGATTGGAAAACATTTCTATGTTCCGTGACATGTGGTTGCTACACCCAGAATCTAGATACCATATATCACTTTGTTTTTCTTGTGCTACATTACAAGCTAAAAAAATGCTATCATGGTTCTCGTTTTCTTTTGTGAAATTTACACTTGGTTTGTTACTAATGTCATATTGCCTCTTTCTACATTCATTTGCATAATGACCATACTTCTTACAATAATGACATTGAACTTGAGATTTATCATATTTTGACCTTGTGCTTGATTTTGGCTTTGATTTTGATTGTTACACCTTCCTCTTGAGCTTGAAGGGCTACTTCTTCCGCCTCCGTGTGGGCTTCTTCCTTTTCCTCTAGCATATGATCTTCCTCTACCTCAACCTTGGCCAAATGAAAGTTGTGTCTTGAAGGCATGCTCCAATGAGGAGCTTATTTGTCTATTCAGTCTATGTTCATGAGAAATTAGTGATGCGTGAAGCTCATCCACTCAGAACTGTGAGAGATCCTTTGTCTCTTCTATGGCCAAAATGATGGCATCAAACCTTGTTGGAAAACTTCTCAAAAAATTTCTCACTTATTCTTCTTTCCTCAAGTGTCTCACCATGAGACCTGATTTGAGTAACCAACCCAATTACATGTGTAAAAAATGAGTCTACATTTTCAGACTCTTTCATACGAAGTTTTTCAAAATATATTCTCAACATTTTTAGTTTGTCTATCTTGACATTTTCCATGCCTTGGTAGGATGTCTCGACGGTGCCCCATGCTTTCTTGGACCTCGTTTCTGCTGCAACCATTAGGAAAATACTTTCATGAACTGCTTGAAAAATGTAGAAGAGGGATTTTGCATTCTTCTTCTTGTTGTTCCTCAACAGATCCCTTTCTGCTTGAGATAAGGCAATGTATGTTGTTGCATCTGCTCGTTATAGAACAATATTCTCCACGAAATCCCAAATGTCTTGAGACAAAAACAGGGCCTTCTTTGTAATAACCCAATAATCATAAATTTTTCCATTAAACTGAGGTATACGAGGATTATTCAATCGTGTGCTTTATGTTTCCATTTCTGAGTGAGAAAAAAAACTTTATACCTGCTGGTAAATATTCTAAAAAACAATCTTCCCTCAAAACAATTTTAACTGTTAGTAAAAACACTTTTTTTTACACTAACAGAGTTTAACCTACTTTGATACCAAGTTAGAATTTTGTTTTTGCAGGGGCAGAGAAGAGGAATTTCACTCAGGAAACAATTGCAACAAGGCAATACTTCAGTTGTGGCACGGATATCACAACTACATAGAGGCTTAATTAAAATTGAAATTTAATGCACAAAAAAATAGAGTAAAAGCTTGGAGAAACTAAACAAGACTTTCGATTAAATTATAATTCATAAAAATACATTCATATGAGACTGCGGATTGTGGTCGTTGTTGTAAGATCAATATGCAAGTTTTTGTGCGTGTAGGTTTCGAGGTTTATGTTTCTAGCTTTGGCCTAATTTTGAATATGTTGAACAATGGATATTGTTTCGGGACTGATAAATTCTAAGGAATTAGAATTGAATTTCTTGTACTTTGTAACAAGGTGCCAAATTATTATTAATTCAATTTTTCCAATTTATATAGTATGTTTTTGCTAGCTTAACCTGGGTTGTAGAATGTCACTATTGATTTCCTTCTAATAGTCGAATTTATGATGTCCTATTATTTGTTCATGGTGTTACTTGTTTCCTAGTTTGTTGCACTTGAATAGGAGTAGAGGGAGTCACTATTGAGGAATTACTTGCTGCTCTCAATTCCTCTTTGTCCTCATGTGGTATACATGCTTTCACATTGACTGTCTTCTCTAAACTTCCATTCCATGCTTCCTCTTCTATGAAATGCACATGTTTTTTTATTATGACCTTCTTGGTTAATGGATTGTAGAGTTTTTATGCCTTGGATTCATCATTGTATCCATCAAATACACATTTCTGCCCCTTTCTATCCAAATTCTTCCTCAACTCATCTGAGACATGTGCATATGCCACACATCAAAAGACTCTCATGTGAGTGACACTATGCTTTCTTCCACTCCATGCCTCTTTAGGAACCACGTTCTTGACACTTTTGGTTGGACATCTATTTAAGATATATGCTACACAATTGACAACTTGAGCACAATAATCATTTGGCAAATGTTGTGCCTTCAACATACTCCTTGCCATTTCCATAATGGTCATATTCTTGCTTTTTGTGACACCATTTTGCTGAGGTGTATATCTTGTTGTAAATTTCTTGTGAATTCCATGCTCCTTGAAAAATGGAATGAAATTGTTTGAGATGTATTTTCCACCTTTGTCAGTCCCGAGGACTTTAATGTAGTTTACACCTTGCTTCTCAACAAGAGCCTTTTATTCGCGAAAGCGCTCAAACACTTCACTTTTATGTTTTAGGAGATAGACACATGTCTTCCTTATGTATTCATCTATGAAGGTCAATAGATAGTGGTTCCCACCAATTGATGTTGTTTGCATTGGTCCACATAAATCTGAATGGACAATCTCCAAGGGTTATTTTTCCCTTATTGACTTTCCTGCTGGAAATGTCTCTCTATGTTGTTTGCCCAAGATACATCCTTCACATAGGCTATCTAGTTTTTCTATGAGTGGAAAACCCTTCACCATGCCTTTTTTATGTAGCAAATTCAAACCTTCAAATTTGTAATGACCAAATCTCAAATGCCATAACCAATTTTCATCTTTAACTTCTGCTTGAAAGTTTACTTGTGTGACAACTGCATCTTTCCTTCCATCATCTTGTGAGTTCATTGATAGTTGTGCTTGTACACCTTCTTCTTTCAAATCTGATCTTATCTTTAGGGGAAACATTCTATTCTTTTTCGTTCGAACCCTTGCAATAAACTTTCTGCTTGGAGGCCTATCCAAACTTGTGCACGCATTATTTTTGAAGAAGACATTGTAGCCATTTTTCATGAGATTTCCAATGCTTATGAAGTTGTTTTAGAACAGGGACAAAGTAAACATCTAATATGTACTTCTTCTCCCCCTTCTTTGTTAGGTTAGTAACTCCTTTTCCGATGACAAAGACTCTCCTATCAATCCCTAATGTCACTTCAGCTTTCACACTTTCATCTAGATTGGAAAACATTTCTATGTTCCCTCACATGTGGTTGCTACACCCTGAATTTAGATACCATATATCACTTTGTTTTTCTTGTGCTACATTACAAGCTAAAAACATGCCATTATGGCTATGATTTTATTTTGTGAAATTTATAGTTGGTTTGTTACTAACATCATATTTCTTCTTTCTACATTCATTTTCATAATGACCATACTTCTTACAGTAATGACATTGAACTTGAGATTTATCATACCTCTAACCTTGTGCTTGATTTTGGCTTGGGCCTTGACTTGGATTTTGATTGCTGCCCCTTCTACTTGAGATTGAAGGGCTGCTTCTTCTACCTCTGTGTCAGTTTCTTCCTCTTCCTCTAGCATATGATCTTCATCTTCTTCTACCTTGACCAAACAAAACTTGTGTCTTGAAGGCATGCTCCAATGAGGAGCTTGTTGCTCTATTCAGTCTATGTTCATGTGAAATCAGTGATGCATGAAGCTCATCCACTGAGAGTTGTGAGAGATCCTTTGTCTCTTCTATGGCCACAAAAATGGCATCAAACCTTGGTGGAAGACTTCTTATAACTTTCTCAACTATTATCCTTTCCTCAAGTGTCTCCCCATGATCCGAATGGAAAATGGCATCAACCCATGGTACTCATCCACCCATATTATTCATCGACCCATGGAATTTACCATGGTATTGTAAATGGCATCCGCCCATGGTATTGTAAGTGACATCCACCCATGTTATTCATTCACCCATTGGTAATTTTCCATGGTATTGTGACATCCACCCATGGTATTCATTCACCCATGGTAATTTCCCATGGTATTGTGACATCCACCCATAGTATTCATTCACTCATGGAATTGGCCCGTGGTATTCTGACATCCACCCATGGTATTCATTCACCCATGGAATTGACCCGTGGTATTGTAACTGAAAAATACTATAAGTAACAAGTCACATTTTGTAAAAGGACAAATTGTCTACCACAATGTAGCCTTTACAGTTATTATTAGTTTTAATAAAAAGTTTCTTTGAGGTTTTTTTTATTGGGCATTCTCTTCTTTTTCTTCTGGCAATTCAAGTTTTTAGATCTTGGGGGTCTCACCCCCCAAGATCCATTTCAAATTTTAGATCTTGGGGGCCTCCCCCCAAGATCCGGATCAGTGGTATCGGAGCAAGTTACAATTCCATGGGAATGACGGTTTCATGCATATTTTAGTTTCAAAATTTTGCAGCAATATTCAACATACTTCAGGCATGCGCAGCGACCTCCACGGAGCACTTTCTTGGGCCAAGCAAGAAGAATTTTTCTTTTTTCATTTTTTTTGCAGGAATTTTTTTGGGCAGCGAGTTTGGAGATCAGATCTGAAATATTTGGTACAATATTTAACAAAACAAATAATATATCTGGATTCCTTGTGAAAAAATACCAAAATTAAAAAAACAAATCAGCCAAATCGGAGTCTAGATGAGGGAGATATCGTTGATTTAAAATCAGCTACGTTGTAAAAAGAAATTTTGACAACAACTGGTGGACGGCGACTCTCCTATCATTTTTTGAAGTTTTTATGCAGAATTTCAGAAAAAGGATTGTAGATCTGAGTTTCTCTTGAAAAATCACCCAATTTCAAAAAACAAATGGGTCTAATTGGAGTTCAGATGTGGGAGATATCGCTCATTTAAAATCAACTATTTTTTCAAAACATTTATGACGGCAGAAAACATTGCAGTGTGAATCGGAGATTCTAGGGTGTCCACATAGGGATTTCCAACACATGGAAAGATGCAAAATGATCCTTCTACTTCCAAAAATAGGTTATAATAAACATTCTGAGTTATATTGGCCAAGTTATGTCCATTTTAATTATGGAGCAGCATTCAGAGCGGGTTCCGTTCAAGATGTGCCCTCCCACCCCACTTTAGTAGGCACTTGCTTCACATTCATCGGTTTTAGCATAGTAGCATTCGACTTGGGTTATTTAGAGATGTGCCCTCCCACCCCAAGCTATGTAGGCACCTGCTACTTCATCAACAACCAACATCACAGTTATGGGTCAACCGCACAAAACCCTTGTCATCGAAGTCCATTTGCTAGGCTGCACACTGTTAGTATTACAGTTGGTCACAAGCATTACAGGGTGTCTCTATCCTCGAATTTTCATTTGTCATGGTTATGGGTCATCCACTAACCCACACTTCATCGAAGTCCATTTTCTAGGCTACACACTGTCAGTATCACAGTTGGTCACAAGCACAGGGTATCTCTATCCTCGGATCTTCATTCATCACGGTTATGGGTCATCCACAAACCCACACTTTATCGAGGCCGTTTTCTAGGCCGCACACTGTCAGAATCACTGTTGGTCACAAGCATTACAGGGTACCTCTATCCTTGGATCTTCGTTTATCATGGTTATGGGTTAACCACATAAAACCCTTACCTTCAGTGGCTCTTCATATTCAACAAGGCTTCACAGGAGGGAACTTTACGCAATGGGGACCATTGCTTCTTAAGGAAGCAGGAATGATCCGAATGGAAAATGGCATCAACCCATGGTACTCATCCACCCATATTATTCATCGACCCATGGAATTTAGCCATGGTATTGTAAATGGCATCCACCCATGGTATTGTAAGTGACATCCACCCATAGTATTCATTCACCCATGGTAATTTCCCATGGTATTGTGACATCCACCCATGGTATTCATTCACCCATGGAATTGGCCTGTGGTATTGTGACATCCACCCATGGTATTCATTCACCCATGGAATTGACCCGTGGTATTGTAAATGAAAGATACTATAAGTAACAAGTCACATTTTGTAAAAGGACAGATTGTCCACTACAATGTAGCCTTTACAATTATTATTGGTTTTAATAAAAAATTTCTTTGTGGTTTTGTTTATTGGGCATTCTCCTCTTTTTCTTCTGGCAATTCAAGTTTTCAGATCCTGGGGGTCTCTCCCCCCAAGGTCCATTTCGATTTTTTATATCTTGGGGGCCTCCCCCCAAGATCCGGATCACCCCATGAGACTTGATTTGAGTAACTGACCCAATTACATGTGTAAAAAATGAGTCTACATTCTTAGACTCTTTCATACAAAGTGTTTTGAAATCTCTTCTCAGCATTTGTAGTTTTGTTGTCTTGACTTTTACCAAGACTTAGTAGGCTGTCTGGAGGGTGTTCCATGTTTTCTTGGACTCTGTTTCTTCTACCCTTGGGTAAATAATTTCATGAAATTCTTAAAAAATGTAGAAGAGGGCATTTCCATCCTTCTTCATTTTGTCCATCAACAAATCCCTTTCTGCTTGAGATAAGGCATTGTATGTTGTTGCATCTGCTGGTTCTGGAAAATGATTCTCCACCAAATCCCAAGTGTCTTGAGACGAAAACAGGGCCTTCATTGTAATAGACCAATAATCATAGTTTTCACCATTAAATTGAGGTATATGAGGATTAGTCAATCTTGTGATTGATGTTGCCAATTTTTAGTGAAAGAAAAAAACTTTCTACCTGCTGGTAAATACACTTCAAAAATTATTCCCTCAAACAATTTTAATTGCTAGTAAAAACACTTGTTTTTACACTAACAATATTTAACCCACTCTCATACCATGTTAGAAAAATTTACGGGGAGGAAAAGGAGAGATGTCTAACTTAGAATTTAATTACAACAAGGAAATCACAACTAATCTTCGGTTGTGGCAAGGTAAGTCTTATGTTATGGCAAGGATATCACAACTACACATAGTTCACTCATGACAAAAAAGAGTAAAAGAAAATGGTTGCGGTAAATCTACTCATGAAGGATTAAGACCACATCGCAACATAACATACTATTCATTATAATATAAAACATAGGAAAATATATTCGCGTGATAAATGGAGGTTGCAGCTCCAAGTGAAAAACATAAAAGACCTACTGTGGTTTAAGCATCACTGGGGTTGTAGAGTAAATGTCTGTAAAACTTGTTTTCACATGCCCACCAATAATTTCTCGACGATTTTCTCCTCACTACCTCACATAATTTCACCCTCTCTCTCGCTCTCTAACTTACCCAACATTAAAAATGACTTTTACATCCATATTTATCTCAACATACAAATTTGACATTAATACATGACAGAGCAAATAATTCATATGCAGCATGGGTGATTTTACATAATAATTGGTTTGCTAAACTTGCAGGTGTTGTGGAGTGTGGGCAACAGTCGCAGAGTGAATACTTGCCCATATTTATTTACAAAACTTCATTAAGTGCCTTAACTTCTCTGTTGTGTTGCAGAATGATCAGCGTTGTACTTCTTCTCTGACTTTAGTCCTTTTGCCTGCAAACAAAATCCCAAGTGTGTAGTAGTTGACTTGGAAAGATGGTGTTTTGTCAGTGTGTTTAAGGCGATGGTTGGGATTAATATTTCCAACATCCATGAGGGATTCATACAACTTTTAATTCACATAGTGGCTCACTCTTTAACCCACGACACTTAGTGTTCTATACTACACAAGATCATAATGTTGAATCATCAAGATCATAATGTTTAGATTGAGTTTTAGAAGATGCTCAGTTAATTTTTTATACCAGGCTTGTGGTGCTTCCTTGAGGCCATACAACGATTTCACAAGTTTGCATATGATGGGTCCATTATGAAAATTGTATGAAATGTGGCCTTTAGATTATGATGTTGTGTTCCAGGAGTATCGAGTCTGAAAATTTATGAAACATGGTCCCTGGAAGAAAAGAGATGGGCGTAGCCTTCTATAGGCCAGAACCTACATACTAGTAAACATATCAGTTAGTACAAGAGCTAGGGGGTTGTAGCTCCCTTCCAGTAGAAGCTAGAGAACGAGAGAAGGTTGTAGCCTTCTGCGAGTAGAAGCCTGCGTACTAGTATGTGTCTGCACTAGTACATTGTTGTAAACAGATTTTCTTATTATTAAAAGAAGACAGAGACAACAACAGCAGTTGGTTTTCACCCACATTGGGTTTCCACCTTAAATCTTGGTGTTCATGTGTGTTGCTTATGTGTGATGGTTCACTCTGTTATTAACTGCATATGATTACTATTTAATGTTTAATAAAGTATTGATGCATAGATTAAAGATCAACATATGATGAATTAACCGAATCATTAGTGTTGGATAAACGCTTGTTTCCTTAAGCATAGTTGTGTCTACACGTGGGTTACTGGCATGGAAGTAGCGTATACAAATTTGAGTATGAAAAGAAAAAGATTATTGAGTTGACTAATATT
Source organism: Pinus taeda (assembly GCA_000404065.3). NCBI lineage: Eukaryota > Viridiplantae > Streptophyta > Pinopsida > Pinales > Pinaceae > Pinus > Pinus taeda. Next base: position 56,896 of record APFE030133259.1, read on the forward strand.
GATTCACACCCGCCCCCCCTCTCAGTATTATTTCAAATAGTGTATACTTGATGTTATGAATACTATTGAAGTTCACTTTATTTAAAATAATCCTTTGATATGGTTATGCCTTCATGATGATATTTGGTGTGTGATCAATAACTTTATGAACATTTCACCACTTTTGCACTTCAAGATGGCCACCTAATGAGTACAAGTGTATTTTAATGTTCCAATTTTTCAAGATTGATTAGCTTCTTTTATGATCATTCTATGTAATGTTTATTTCAAGTTTTGATTAGATGTTCTGTTTCTCAATCCATTTATGTTCTTTTGTAGATCAAGTGAATTTATTTCATTCCCATAAATTATTTCATAGCATAGTTTTCTTCCACAAGCCTTCATAGGAAAATCATGGTTTTAACTTATGAATGAACTCTAATCTTTCAAGACACGTTGAATTTCTGAATTTATTTATAGTATTCAATGCTTTCATAGTTAAATTGTATCATTTTTATAGATTTAATTTACAATCTTTCATAGATTAGATTTACTCACCTTCCTAGATTAAAGGTTTTCATGCTTTCATAGGCGAAATTCAAATGCTTTTATTATATTAGATTTACTACTTTAATTAGCATAAGTGACTTTGTTTTCACTATATTAAAAGTTCTTTTCTTTCCTAGAATAGTTTGTCTTAGATTTTATTCCATTCAAGGATAGTCATGTTATTGTTGGCATCATAATTATGTGTGTGTACTTTCACTAGATTTCATCTCATAGATTTTCCTTTCATTTGCAGACTTTAAAATTCAATTTCTTTTTAGATTAAGATTTTTTTTTTCCAAATCATTGCATTCTCTTGACTCATTCGCACAGGCTTACCATTCATTACTTGCTATTACAATTCTTATTTTATAATTAAAGTTAAAATATTATTTCCTATCATATATTGTGCAAGTGTACTTCACAAGCAACTGACTGTAGATTGTCATTCAATGAAAGTAATTTAACTCATAATTAAATTACCCAACACTTAGCAAGTCAAAAGTAAAACTTAATGACCTAGCCATGGGTCCCAAAATTCCATTTAGCATACAAGTGGAATTTGAGCATTGGTGATATCATGGGATTAGTTTATTTTAAGATCGAGAGGAAGTATGCAAGTCTTGTCCAGAACATGTAACCCCAGAAGGGTCCACTCCAGAAGTTACAAAGGTTGGTGCAAGGTGAAGTTCCAGGGCCACAAGGCTCCAAGAGGACATGGTAGAGGATGTCCGTAGGCAAAACAAGAAACAATTGGCTAGCAGAGGGTCCTACTAGGCATGTCACCCTAGAGTTCTAACTCCAAAAGATCCAAAGGGAGCGCAGGTTTCAAGTTTTGGGGATAGGGGAAGCAGGGTGACCTAGCATAAATAGGTTTTCGAGCAAGCGATCATTGATTAGCTAAAGGAGGTCCCCATAGCCACATCACTCCAGACAATCTCAAGGGAGTGAAAGGAAAAAATTCTAGGGATGAGGGATTTGAGATAACGTGGAGCCTGGTGAATGTGGCACAGGATGTTGATAATGGTGAGTAGGCATAATGGCCACATGGTGCATTACAATTGAATGAAGGAGATAGGTGGTAGCATTGGTGATAGGTGATATAGGTAGATTAAAGGCCAGGGATGACGTGAACATGGCGTAAGGCCTAGACACGTGGAAGTCCAGGATATTGATACATGGCATTCAGATTTGGCACTTTCATGTACCTAAGTGGGCCTAAAATGGATGAAATGTGGCACTAGTTTGAGTGTGAAACATGGCACTAGTTCAAGTGTGACACGTGGTAGTTGGCACAAGTATCAGACATGCTAGGATGGTGGTAGATACAAATCATCTCAAGTGGTTTATGATTGGTGTGACTCTCGAGAAAGGGAACCACCAAGACACATAACCCTGAAGGCCTTACCTTAGAGAGTTTGAAGGCACGCCATTGTGAATCATTGAGGGTGATGGGGTGATGGGCTAGCATGGCATACTAGTTGGTGCATGAAGTGGAGCACCGACCCAATTAATGTTTGTGCAATGGAAGTGTGTTAGACCTCGATGGACACATAATCCTAGAGGCCTTACCTTATAGGTTATAAATTTCATTGCAAGAAGGTTATCTAGGATGGAGGAGAGGTGAGGCATAGTGGTATAAACAAAGCAAGGCCCATTTACGAGGTGGTAAAGCCACATAACTCTGAAAGGATTCAGATTGGTGTAGACAACGTAGATAAGTGGATCTATCGGGACACATAAGCCTTGAAGTCTTACACTAGAGGAAAACGAAGGTGCACAATTGATATTTGTCAGTGGAAAAGGTAAAGCTCCAGGGCCTGGTTTTGTGTGAGCTAGAATTGGTTTCATGGGGCTAAGGTAAGGAAAACTAGCATTGGCAAACCTCTAATAAAACATTATGCTCTAATTAATGACATCTGCAGAGATTTTAGATGCAAGGAAAAAAGGACCAAAAAAACTCAAAGAATTAATGGTGCAACATCTACATTAAGGATTTCCATCGTTGATCTCTACATTAATGCATCATTTCATTTAATGATCAAGGAGATTCATACTGTGATATTATGATCATTTATAGTGTTTCAAATACTGGAAAAAAGAATGGAACAACATAATGAAGAGGTTGGATAGAGTAAGCTCTCAGGCAAAGTGTTGAGCTCACAAGGTTGACATCGATCTCTTTATTATAAAGGAAAAAAATTGAAGATTTCATGGGTGTGAGTGGGTGAATGTAGTTTATGCTAAAGAGTGAGGAAAAATGTTTTTTTGTAGAAGAGAAGGCCAAGAGCAGAGTGGGCTTAATGTATGTGGTTGAGAATATTTTGGAACTGTGTATGCTGCAAGAAAGGAGAGAATAGTGAGTTGTTGTAGAGTGAACTAAGTGTATGAAGTTGTTGAGAATGATATTGAAGAGTGGTCAGTTTAAGAAAAGGACAGAGAGCTAAAAGGGTTGATAATATAGAGCTAAGTTGCTAATTACAAAGCTAAAGCAAGACAAAGTGAGTGCTAACAATATAAAGTATCAAGTTTGTTATTGAGTGTAGGTTGCTACCTACAAAAGAAGGAGTTAGGGCTTCCATTGGAGTAGGTGTTTGAAGGTAGCTTGGAGGTTTTGCAGGTTGGTGCTTACACAAATATTGAAGTTGGTGCTTCAAGTAAGTTAAACAGATGTCTACAAAGAAGGGAATTGAGGCTTATTGCTAGTAGTGACTACCAAAGACAATCTAAGGGGGTTAGTGCTTCTTGTGAGTGGTGGATAAAAAACAAATTGATGTAATAGACTAGGAGCTCATATTTACATCATAAAACAAAGATTGGAGGTTTTTGCCTTTTGGGTTTCCACATTAAAATTCTATTTGTCATATGTTTATGTTGCTCATGGTGTTTTGGTCTATTAATGTGTTATTTTATATTATTTTTACATGATATGTCGTTGATGATTACATCAATGATTTCAAAGTTAAAAGAGAAATTAAGAATTAGCATTAAAATATAAAATTATCCTTAACATTGATTCAAGCCCTCTCTGTATTAATATGTTTTCCAATACTTTCTAGATGATATTTTCAAACCATGAACTTTATCTTCCATTGGAAATAATAACTTGGGATTAATACTACCATGTCTTTATTTATTGTGGTTGACAATCAGGGCATCACTAATTATTTTTCCAACCACTCTATAATGATTAAATTCAACAAACCTTAATGTGTTATCATCTCCATATTGACAAATAATGGAGAGAAATCGTGGAGCAGAGGATTTTATCTTCTCAATATTACAAATTAGTTAAATAATATTACATTAGAGACATCAACAATAAATGACTATAGTGAGAATGATGTAAACTCGACTATCTGAAACTGAACTAGGACACTTGGATGGATGATTTTGACACCTAGCAGGTGGTTGGAATTAGATTCTCCAACACTCCCCCTTAATTAAAACCACATAAAAATTTAATTAAGATGTTTGTTGGTCTATGTCTCATCTAGGCTGACAATTTAAAAAATTGACTTGAATTAGATTTACTTTTGTCCTTCTCTTCTTCTAGATCCTGTAACCCGTAAATTGTTTCAACTTTTTCTTCTTGTTATATCCTTTAAACATTAGTTTCTTCATTTTCTGGTGTAGGTATTCTATTTTTCGAGGTTGTATAAGCATGTCCTAGACTTCTTCAAAACTCGGCTTGTATGTGGAATGCTTCCACATGTCATCTTCTGTAGTTTTTTTTTTCATCATCCATATTTTCCTACAACATAAGTCCATAATACAATTACATAAGTCCATAACACAATTTCATCTCTTCAGAACTCCAAAGCATGAAAATTTCAATAAGATTTTGATCTTCCATGCCGTCTTCAAAAATAATTGTTGCAATGTCTAGGGATACCTCATCTAAACAAGTTGTTGCAAGCCATGTTTCAAGTAAACTTAATTCTTCTTCATAATCTTCATGTGTACCTACACACTAGAAATCAATGTTAGAATTAAAAATATTTTCACAACTTTCTTCTGTTATGCTTCATTCTCTACCTCTACTTCTATCTATATATCTTCTAATTCTTCACTAAGCTGTGCTATTATAAACATGTTTTCTTCCACTTGGTTTTCTAACTCAAGTGGGCTCCTCTCACTGAATATTACATGTTAATATTGTTAGCACTTCGTAATTCCTCCAAGCTGAGGAGAGGAACACATAGGTAACCCAAACCACTCTTTAGAACTAGAAGCTAGCCCTTCCAAACCAAGAGAGGGATATCTCTTGTGAAATATTTTGGATCTTAGGCTAAGCCTACAGATCAAGGTAAAATAATTGTGATAGTTTGATGGCATGCATGAGGTAAAATCCATTGAGCATGGAGTCAAAAGCTATTTTAGTGTTATGATGGGAAAATCAAGAATCCTTAGATAGGGGAAAAGAAGGAAATCATTTATGGTTTCTTTGATAAATTTCATTGTAGAGAGGTGACAAGAGGAATAATGAAAATGATAATATCTAAATCTAGCTGAGGATGAATTTTGGATATTATGGTGGAGGAAAAAACATTGAAATATTTAGTTACTTATAACAAAGCACCTAAAAGTGAATTCTGAAATAAATCCGTTTAACTAAACATTGAAGACATAACATTTAAGCATGTCCATAACAAAAGATATAAAACAAAAACATAAGATAAACATCACCATAAATTATTGACACGAGGATCCACAAAAAAGTCACTGAAATTTTGTAAATAGCGCTGCACAATGCATAATGTCTTTTTTATGTCACACACCAACCATTTCCTTAACCAAAATTACATCATATATACATCAAAAAAATATTAGTTCCTCCCTTTAGGAACTGAATTATACAAAACGACTTATTTTTCTACCTGTAGCAGCCAATATAGAACCACCTTCTACAAATTAGGAAATTGTTTGACTAGATTAATCTTTAACAAAATACATTTAATGGTTGTATAAAGATGAGGTTTGAATCTCTAAGAAACTTAATGGCACTTTTCATAACCATATAAATCAACTTCAAGAGGTCTGGAGTCGAATTAAAAGGTCAAACCGCTGACTGTGTAAAAATGAAACAAATCTGTTGCATTAATTCCTCCATTATAAAATGCAACAAAAATGCACCAAATTCATCATTTTCATACTTATGATCATATCCTAGATTTTTGAATGTGTTAAAGAGGTGGAAGACAACCTCTAAAAGATCAGATACCTATTAGAAAACATTTTTTCAAATTACAAACCTCTATTCTTGTAAATCATCACTTGTCAAAATTAAACAATAGCTGCCTCAACTAACAGTTCCAACGTTCCTTTTATTTCCTTTTGTTTTTCCTACAATGCCTCCTATAATTCTTGTTTTGTAGCCCTCAATTCGTTTTTCAAGCTGAGATGTTTCCTGTAAATCTTTTTGACTTGTCTATGTAGGGTTAGTGTTCTCTTCAACGAATTTCTAGCCTTAAATAGTGTTGATCCATAGTTATTAAAGTGATCATGTATCTTCTATTTAGCCCTTTCATCTTGTTCCCTAAGATTGATTATTTCATCCTGAGATTTCTTCAATTGCTTCCTTAGCCTATTGAATGTTTTTTTTCCCTCATCCAACTAAGTCTTTTTCTTCCCTTGCATTGACTTTTATTTCAGCGGGCTTTCCTTTTGTAGCTTCAATTTCCTTGCTGAAGATCTGGTTACAAGGATCCTTGATTGTGAGGTCTCTAGCTCATGGATTTCCTTAGTTTTTACCTTCCTTTTACCTTTTGATATGGAGACAAGTGAAGATTTCTTAATTACTAGTTCTACATTATCCGTTTCAGATGCGTTCTCCAAAATATTCTTCTTCAACTCCCTATTATCATGTTGAAGTCGATCAATGACTAAATGGGCCCTTTTCAACTGCTCCTATAGTTCCATAATCTCTTTATCTCTGACATCTAAATAAATATTCTCTCGTATGGTGTATTGAACTTCAGTAGGTTGTTAATGGGTAGCCTTTTTATAGCAACTCTTGTGTGTGGTTTTTTGGAAACCCCCATCATCTCATGAGAGAAATGAATCTTTTTTCCTTTGTTCCTATCATATTGGTCAACTAAAGTCTATGGCCTTTTGAATGAGCCTTCCACTATTGGTTGAACATCCTTTTCCACTAATGAGGGTGTATCATTTTTTCTCCAGGGACTATCTGAAAGTTCAATTGTCAACTTGGATGAATCCAAAAATGCTTTCCATGACTAACTTTTCTTCCTCAAATATTCGACCACTAATAATTTGATCAAGGGGAAATGAAAGAGACCATGCTCCACTTCACTCTTCTTACCTTGAACCTTATATTCCATCTTACCAATGCTCCTAAACAAGTAAAAAGGTATATTTAAATGATTTTTACTTGTAAAATGCATCAATAACCTGAAGTGATATTGATAAACCCTCCCAAATTTTCCTTTACAAGTGAAAAATATTTGAATCAAATTGAGTAATTTGTTGTAAGGTTCAAGAAGATATTCCCTTGGCATGATAGTCCTGCGATGATCTGCTGCTCCCACCAAGAGAAGAAACCTTCATCAAAAGTTGTCCATGGTACGTCCCCGCTGCCTAGTCGTTTCATTAGATCAGCCCACTTCCCCATCCGTGGATCTCGTGGGCTACTGATTGGAACTGGTACTCTAGGGCATAGCACTGAGCCCCTTTCAAAAACGAAGGAGCACAAAATGGTCCCATACCCAAAGTTTTTGTCCTGGCCCTTTTTGATAGATGATAGCTGGCTCTTCAAGTTGGTGAGAAGAGGAGTACACCAATCAAATACTGTGGTGAGACAGTCTACCGCCAAGCTCATGGCAAGTTGTGAAGCCTGGTGTGAGGAAGCTAATCCATTCACTCTAGCTATAGTGAACACGATGATCCTCAATGATAAACTCTCCATGTGCTTGATTTGAATTTGACTTCCAATCTTTTCTACATGACCTGAGAAATACATACGCACATAGTCCTCGATAGAGAGGCTACCTCGTGATCTGCCCATAGAATGTACTACCTCTCCCCTCTGGGAATGCCCTGTGATGAAATAGATATTCTCAATCTCTATCTTCAGTGGCATTTAATCAATCATGAACGAGTCATCCTCGATGCTCTAGTAGTGAATGATCATTTCAAGAAAGCGAGTGTTTGCCTTCATATTTGGAATTTTGAAGAACTTTAGCAAACTACATCCTCTTAAGGCATCCAAGGCCTATGGATCGTTCATAACCTTATCATCCATTGTGGCACGCTCTCTTTCCCTCCAAGTGACTGGCATCCTGAGGAAAAAAACAAGTTTGGACTGTTAGTTTTTTGTTTTGGAGTTTTAACGGCATATATGTGGTTCTGTTTCATACACAGTCGCATCTAGGGACTGCGTATACACAAGTTGCATATAGCCAACCCGTGTATACGCCGTGACAAAATATTTGACATAAATTCAATGGTGAAACTTGAAGTAAAATTTCTAAAACCAATCACAAATGAATGCAAGATAAGTTTAAGGGTTACGTGGTGATTTTGGGAAGATTTGAACAGTCGAATTCGGAAAATGGCAACGCTTGCTTCTTTTTCTCCACTCATTGTGCTCTCAACTCAAACGATAACAATGGTGAGTCGAAAACCTATTTTATAAGCTTTGAAAATGTCAAATTTTTTCAAAACCTGATTTTGTTTTGTCTCATGTAACTTTTAACTTGGGAGCTTGGAATGTCGAGAATGGTTTGTTTTTCAAGACATTTTGGATGCGTTTTCAACAATTTCGAGACAGTTCCATGACTGCTGACCCGACATGGCAGGTATCGTTTTCTCACTGGCATATAGGTTAGGGAAGCCATTTTTCCATTGCATTATGCATACTACCCTCCATTTGTTGATACACTTGCCATAGGGTCGATCGTATTGTGTTATGGTTAGTAAACCATCTTCACTCGTCAATTTTTTTAAATCATGGCATGATGGTAGAGCCATCCTTTTCATGGGCATTGTAGTTAGCACCTCACTGACATTTGTTTCCCATGCTACTTCATTTGAGTAGGCTCAGGAGTCCTCTATAGTCTCGCTATAACTTATGTGCTGAAGACTCATTCCTCTTTGCTTCTTCGCTTCGTTCTGGCCTTGTACCCTAGAGGCCCCTTCGTGTTGAGTTGTACTACTGCATTGCATTTTGACCATTTTGGCCTTGAACCATATTCACTTGGACTCGTGTTTAAGCCACTTTTTGACAATGTCATCTGCAAAATCAAACTTGCAATCCCTTAGCTTCTGCAACTCGACACCTTATAACGTGTGGAAGCAACATACCTTTGAGTGTCTTCGACCAGTTTTCACCTCCCTGCATTGAGCATAGGATTGTTCCAATCCCACGAACTAGATCATCTATTTCATCGGCACTCATTCTTTCCACTGAACTATAGCATTCTTTTATTCTTTTTATAGCTTAAAGAAAAAGACAGAGAAATTATATATTCCAAAAAGAGTGGGAATGGGACAATATTTCCATTTATTGTTGGCAGCTAGAGTCAGTCATGTCGCCCTTGAACAAAGCACTCAAAACAAAGTCTCCTCCATTTGGGCAGGATTTAGTTTGACTTAGGTACGCCTTAACCTTGTTATTGAGTCAGTTCTCCTCCGATTGGTTATCTATTCCAATCATATGGAGAGTTCCTTCATGCCTCCTCCATGACAAACTTATACAAAGTCATCATATGCTACCACATAGTCATCATTGGGTCATGCTTTTGTTCAAGGGAAGTTAGCCTGAGTCTGCCTCTCTGCGGTGTCTCTTGACTCATTTTTCAATCAACCATCCTTGGTTGGCAGTGTCTTGTCTATCATTACATCAGTTATATTGGTCCTTTACTCGCGCCGGTTTGAGAAGGTCTCCATATACTTCTTGCTGGCGGGTCTTGTCCTTATTGACGACAACATCATGCTCTAAGAACATGCATAAAGCTGCACCCTAGCCCTATTTTCATTATTGATAGGTCAACTTGTGCTCAGCATCGATCAGTATCATGGGTCTTTGACTGAGTGGTTTTCCTTGTGTTCGACGTTAGCTAACATTATCACACATTAGGATTCGTGCAGTACCTTGGTTTCCATTTGACCCTATTGGTGGATACCTCGCCTCTGTGTCAGCTTTCATTATTGGTTGGTTCAGAGGGTTTCAGTCGTGCGCTAGCCACATCTTGTGTACACCGGAAACGTGCTTCAGTCGGGTTACTACATCTTTTTCGTCCGATTCCTTCCACATTATTGGACTGCGAGTTACAATCATGCTAGATTGATGAAGGATGCCTTAATGCCTTCCTTCTAGTGGATCTTTCCCCATCGACTACGACTCATTACTATGGGGCAAAGGTCTAGAGTCCATTTAGCAGTACCTTGGGGTTTGCAGTCATTAGTGGTATATCCTTCACTATTTACAGTGGGAAACCATCATTGTCTCCTAATTGATAGATTCTTGAAGGTGTTCGACTCCATCTCATCTATTCGCACTTGTTAGATTGTACTGGGTACCTTGACTCTCATTATCATTATCGGTGAGCAGTCTCATTCTTGTTAACGGTATACATCAATGACCGATAATCAAATGATTTCTCATATGGTCGACTTTAGATCATTTGTTCCCATGGTGTAGAAATGTACCACGATAGTCGGTGAACACCTTGGGTTGCATCAGCATTCATTGGTTCACTTGGCAGTTGCTCCTATTGCTGCTAATTGATACCACTCCACCTTATATGTTGCAGTCATTCATGGCGACATTCTATATGCTAGCACCCAAGTTTGCAATGTAGTACCATCTTATTCCATCATGTTCATTCGGTACTTTTGAGATCAGTCTTTGATATCAGTGATTAGTTTCATCTTTCAGCATCATTGACATTCTTATATGTGATATTTAGACATGTACTTGTTCGATCGTGATCAGATGATCCATTATGTATTTCGAGTCTTCTATACTTGTATACTTAGTGGATTCGCTTGTACTTGATATGCAGACATGCTTTACTTTCTTTGATGGGTATGCCCGCGTGAGACAGTGTTTCTTTCTGATCTCCTTTTGTGGCTTGGCAGGTTGAAATCTAGTGAAGTCCTTCTCAGTTTTTGACAGGTTTCCTTTCCATGTACTTAATACATTTCAGCCATCATGTACCCCTTCAGCAAACTCAGCGAGGGTTTTGCAGGTTCAAGGATCGAAAGGAACTCCAAGAGGGTTTGGACCCTAGCTTTAGAACACCTACAATATCAAACTTTCTCCTAAAAACAATATTAGGGGTTAGGGGTTAAAGGAAGGGCTCCATGAAACCCCTTTTCAACCTAAAACAAAATATAAATGGGCATGCCGTGAGCTCTCCACCACCCAAGCTTCAGTTGAAATGAATGGTTTACAAAAATGAATAGGAGGAAAGATGATGAGCTAGAGCTATTGGCAACCTCAATTCATCACACCAAACCCACAAAAGTCTTTAATAATAATCAAGGTTTTGATTTCAAAAAAAAAATCCTTAAATGTTTCCATTCCTAATTTATTTATAAATCCAACTAGTATTATTGCATAAAAAGTCTTGAAAATGCTATATATTATTTTACATGATAAAACTATATGCATCCTTAAAGACATTAACCACCAAAAAAGTATTTCTAAAAAAATGAACAAAGTGATTTTGTTCAAATAGATTTTCAATAACTAAAAAAGGAAAATAATCATTAAAAAGACTACCAAAACAAAAGTATGTTATGAATAGAGAGTATAAGAAGCATACAATATACTAATCTTCCTTAAAGAGTATATAGTGATAAGTGATACCATGCAAGATTATGATAAAAGGGCACTCAAAAATAAGGGTTGGATGCAAAATTATTCTAAAAAGTCATTGCAAGAAGAGAGTCCAGTCCTATGATAAAAGTAAAAAAATAAGAGTTGCATGTGAAACTATGCTAAAGGTCCAATCCTATGATAAAAGTAAAAGAATAAGAATTGCATGTGAAACTATGCTAAAGGTCACTCCAAGAGAAGGGTCCCCTGATAAAAGGAAACATAAGTACTTCACCCCAAATTCTTACTACCTCCAATAATTCGTGCCTCCATTAATTTATGTGTGCCGATTTTTCAACGAATTACATGACATAGGCAATGTTCTAAAACAACTCCACGCCAAATCATCTGCTCTAAGTCACTGTACTATTTATTTCTAGTAATAGAGTCATTAGTTGTCTCTTGAAAAGTGTGTGTATTATTTTCAGTGCACTATTTACTTCGAATAACATAGTGATTAGTCACTCTATCCGGAAAAGTGTATTGATTTGTTCTATCTATTCAAAAGTGTGTGCGCATTAATTTTTTCATTGGGTTGAAGAGGAATAACTCGTCTGCCCAATTGCACGAATGCGATTCGTTACATCGGTAGATAGGGCAAAGATTTTGGTGTTTTTTTGCTGAATAATAATAACCCGTCTCTGTAGAGGGGCCAAATTTTTTGTTTTTCTAAGCTGAAAAGAATAACTCGTGTGTCCAATTGCGCAAATGAGAGTAGCTACATCGTAAAGAGGGCAAGGAATTCTTTTTGGCTGAAACTCGTCTACCCTATTGCGCCAATAAGTGGAAGTAGCTACATCTGTAGATAGGGCGTCCATCTATGTCATCCTCATGAGGCTGGACTTTGCATGATTGATGATGTCATTATCGTGACACTCTTGTACATTTTCTCAAATCTAGTGGGATGAGAATATCGGCTTCGACTAGAGATTGAAAAAAATAACTACACGGAAGAGGCCACCAAAACTTGACCATGTTTGGGAGTGTAGATGGTTTTCAAATCCGAGTTTGGAGTTCGCCTGCTTCTATATAAAGCAGCCTATGCCATTGTATTTCTCACCTCTTGCTTACTGAATTTGACCTACTCCAGTTGTAGGTGTGCTTGTATATTTCGTGTAACCTAGGTATTGTTGTATATTTCTATTACGTGAGATATCAATGATTTGTTCATATTCTATGTCCACGTTATGCATTGATGCACAGTTATCAATGATTTGCTCATCATGTTATGTATTGATGCACACTAACTTTTCAATGTCCACGTTATGTATTGATGCACTTGTTTTTGTAGAAGTGGGATTTGTTGGCTTTCCAGGCGTTCCAGTTTCACCTTATTGATACCATCCAGTATTCTTACTAAGCCAACACGATGAGCAATTTCCAACAGGCAGGGCGGAACATCAGCGGCAACAACAACAAGGTCGACCGCAGGCACAACAGCGGCGACAAGAACGTCGTCGGCCGCAATGCCAAGATCCATGGCAATCCCATCATCGGCGACAACAGCGGAAACAAAACTAACAGCGGCAACAGGAACACCAAGATTCACGGCAATCCCGTTAACGGCCGCATCAACGGAAATCCCATCATCGGCAACAACAACAACAGCAAGAGCAACAACATCCTGAACAGCAACAACGAAGACGAGGGGGGCAGCAACAGCCCGATCACCTTCTAGAGCAACTTATAGTACCAGGTAATGGCGACTTAAGTAGACCAACTTAAACTAAGTGGCTTTTGTTTTCCTCTCTAAAATTTATGCTATGCTCTTTATTCAGCGCAATATATGTACAAATATGTCATGGTTTATGATTCAGTTTCTTTTCATCTGCAGAGAGACCTAATGATTTTCTTTTCTTTTGCTTAATTACATTGTTAATTGTTATTGTTTCGCAGGTAGGGGAAAGATTATCTGTTTATCTATGACTGACTATGTGTTGATATATAGATAGTTTAGAGATATATAATGAATAAGGCATCTCCATATCAATTCAACAGCTGAATGGGCATGGCCATGGACGGTTATGTCATTATGGTCATGTTAGCCTATGCAAGATAGATGTGCATCAGATATATATTGTAATTTTGATTTATGAATTAGCAAACTACCTGCCTGGTTACTTTGTTTTTAATGGCTCTGGTTGTCATACTTCACTTTAGAATAAGTTACTTGAATGAATGAATAAATAAATAAACAAATTAATTCAAAATTATTGATCAAAATAAAATTTAAAAATATTTTTTATGTATTTATATACATAATGAAGTATTCCCTAAACCATGGTTCTGATATATTTTCTAATATCATTAAGTTAAAAGCCAAGCTCACTATGTAATTGGTATATTCTAATAAAACGTTTTCACTTATAAAGTTACTAATATCGTGAAGTTAAAATCGGAGTTCACTATGTAATTTCAGGATTTTAATAAAATGTTTTCACTTATAAAGTTATTTTAAAGAATATCTTTTATTTCTAACTTTTGAAAAAAATAACAAAATTGCAATGCTTTCGGCATTTCATATCAACTTCCATAGTCAAATAGGCATGTTCATAGATCGTTATGTCATTATGGTCACATTAGATTACGTAAAATTGATGTGCATGACATTCACATTAGAGTTAGAAGTGGATATATTGTAATTTTGATTTAAGTATCATTAACCAGTTACTTTGTTTTAATGCTTTTAATGGTTTGGTACTCATACTTCATAATAAGTTAATTCAATAACTAATTAAATAAATTTAAAAATCAATTTCTTATTTAACACTAATGTCACTTATTCTATGTTTTAAATGATGTAAAGTGATAGAGTGATTTTTATTCCATGTTTTAAATCATGTAAAGTGATGGAGTGATTTTTAATAGTGGAATTATATTTATTTGAAAGATAATGGTTTTATGCTTAGTTCGGATTTGGTTTGAGATTTATAGGAGGTAGTTATTAGATCTAAGATCCACTATATATGTAATGATTGTTTGAAGATTTGAAGAGTATCTTGAGACTCTTTAGTGTTTGGAACTAACTTTTATGCCGAGTTTACAATTGGTTTGAGATTTATAGGAGGTAGTTATTGGATCTAAGATCAACTATATATGCAATGATTGTTTGAATATTTGGAGAGTGTCTTGAGACTCTTTAGTGTTCCGAACTAATTCCACAATAGTAATTTATGACTTGACGTTGTGAATTGACGTTTTGAGTCTTGTTATAGAGTGGAAACATGGAATTATATATGTAATGTAATTGAATGAAGTGTGTAATTGAGAATATAGTTTGGTGAGTATTTGTGAATACTATGTCTAGAATTTCAAGTTCTAAACATAAACCTATCTATCTAATGTAATTGAATGAAGCGTTTAATTGAGAATATGGTTTTGTGAGTATTTGTGAATACTATGTCTGTAATTGAATGAAGTGTGTAATTGAATCTATGGTTTTGTGAGTATTTGTGAATACTATGTCTAAAATTTCAAGTTCTAATTTGGTATCAGAGTGAGGGTCAAGAAGATGGTGAAGTAGTAAATTTTGGAATCTTCTGTAAATAGATTAATGTAGGTCAATGTAGGCATGTGTATGTATACTTTGTGGATTTGTAGATCTGTTAGTTATTTTTTTGTGGATTTGTATATCTCTTAGTTCTTTTTAAGTTGTGTTGTAATGAGATCCTGAGCAAGAAATGGTGCAGTCTTCAGAGAATGGTTACATATTGAGAAGATCACACAAGGAGATCAAATTATACTTCTATGTGCCAAAGAATGCAGAGAAAATACAAAAAGAAAGAACTCGAAACTAGAATTGAGTGAACCACTTTTATCATTATTCAAAATTAGTTAAATAAACTAAACAAACAATAATAAATGACTTGAGAAAGTTCCAACTAAACTCAAGTGAAACAAAACAAACTATGAAACCTAGCAGAAATTTAAATTAAATACCATGACACCTAGCATACACTAAGATTAAATATCTCAACACACTATGGAATACGTGTAACACTGATATTGATATTGTGGTAGGAAAGCCATACATTGATCCGACGGGTGTTTCAGTTTGGGCTTTGCAAGTTGCATTGTGCCTCAAAAATTCAAAGTTTCCATGTCTAGTAGCATTGTGAGGACACTCCTAGGCCTTCGATCATTCCTTACCAACCTTAGCAACCTTGTCAGTTCCTTTGAAATTTACAGAGAGACTCACTGAATTATTTAGACTTACAGATTGTTGGAAAATTAATCCTAACCACCGAGGACAACAACCATACTTTCCAAGTAGATTTTGTTTGCAAGTTGCGAAAATTTGTTTGCAGAATGAAGGACAGATTAAATGAAGCTCTCAGTAGGAGTATAAAATCTCCATTCCGCAACACACATTAAGAATTAAAGTGTATTTAATGAAGGCTTGGTAAGAACATATGGGCAAATATTCTCTCAACAACATAGAAAAACATTTTCTATATAATCACTCATCCTGTTTCTTAATGTTTTTACTTTCATGTGTTAATGAATAAAAGATTGTATGTTTTGAAATATAAAATTGTATGTAAAAGTACTTTATATAGTTGAGGGTGTAAGTCTCAGAAAAGAGAGAGGAGAAAATGTGGAACATATTTTGGTGGATGCATGAAAACAAATATTTACTCATTCTTACAATTTGTTACTACACAACTCTGGTGAAGCGTAAATTACAGTAAGAATTTTTTTTTGCTTGGTGAGGGAGCCCTCCATTTTATCATAGTAATAATTTTATGTGCGTCAAATTTTTGTGCTTTAACCTCCTATCTAGCTGTTATTTGATCTCTGCAACCGAAGTGCTAAGGGAGTTGTGATTTGATCTCCACAAATGAAGTACGGAGGGAGACTTCTCTCTTCTTCCCTTAAATTCTTTCACGTGGAGAGCGGGTGAAACTTTGTTAGTGTAAAAACAAGTGTTTTTTACTGCAAGTTAAAAATTGTTTTCAATGCAGAATTTTGGAGCATATTTACTAGCAATGAGAAAGTTTTTTTTACAGTAAAAAATAGAAGCATCAAGCATAAGCTTGTGTAATCCTAAGATACATCAATTTAACGGGAAAAAATATGATTATTGGGTTATAACAATGAAGGCTCTATTTTCTTCCCAAGGTATTTTGGATTTGGTGGAGAATGGGTTCCAAGAATAAGCAGATGCAACAACATACAATGCCTTGTCATAAGAAGAAAGGGATGTAGCATCTGCTAAGCCCTTGGTCAGTCAACAAACATTCCAACCCAAGAAAACATAATTGTTTTGATTGGGGATGAGGGGTGTATTGGTGCCCAAGAAGTATAGTCGTAAGAGTTTTAGTTTAATCTTTGGTGTTGCTCCGCTACCAATAGGCCTAGACAGTACCCCGGTGGAGTCACACACGAACAAAAGCATCACTTTGCGGCCAGAAATCCTGGTCATTACCTAGGAGGAGTTACTTGCATCACCTATTTGTGCAAGAATCCTTTATTTTCTTTCAACTTATTCATTTTTCATTTTTTTGGAAAATTTTCACTTTTTCATTTTTTCATAACTATGCATAGAACTTATTCATTTTAGAGGCAGAAGACGATCTCAACTTATTGAGAGCATAAGAGGTTGTTCCTTCAGAGAAGCAGTTTGTATATAATTTTGACGTGCTTGTTAAGGTTTTCGCCCTCACCTTACTCTACTTAACTGAGATGACAAGGATTAACCCAAAAACAACTGACTAGAGTAGGTGATACTAGTTCATGTGCAAGTGTTGTTTTTTCACCAAGATTCACATCAAAAAGTATGTATTTTCCATTGACGTGTCATGGAATGAAAATAACAAGCTCTTCATGAGAGAGTGGACAATAGATAACCAAATGTTAATAGTTGTGCAAGTCCTCTTGTAATTTATCCAACTTGTTTCAAGAGTCGCACACAGTGCATGTGAAACTAACCTACAGACAATAACAAGAAAACAAACCAAAAAGAAAATCAAGAAGCAGAAACAAATGCGAAAGAAAAGCGAGTAAGAAAACAAGCAAGAAATCAAGAAAGAAAACAAATACACAAAGAAAGAAGCAAACATGTGTGCAAGAAAACAACTCAAAAGAAAACACTATTCCTACTCCTAAGATAACAGTGCATGGGCCTGATCACATGAAGTGATATTTCCAATGCAGCCATCGGCACATTGGTCGACCCATGTTGGTGAAGGCATAGTTCATGAAAAATATAGTTGTGCGAACCATCAAATGAGAAAGATATAACAGTGAAGACAAACAAACTCCGAGTTTACAAGCATCCACCTAACAAAAATGAGTGAAAGCGCGTGACCTCCACTCTGTGGACTTGCCATGGTGTTGTGCCACACTACATGTATATGTTGAGTGTATGCATTCTCTTGACTGTGACATGCAAGAAAATGTGAGAAAGGTAGACCACTTACGTTGTGCAAGTGTGCTTTCTGTGTAAGATTCCTCCAATGCATGAGGATGAGATCATGTAGTTCGATTGGAGGAAGCAAAATCAGGGTGTTTGGTTGATCTTTAATGCAAAGGAGAGAGTGATGAGGAGCCTTACGTGTTTCAACAATTTCCTAATTAAATGTGAAATCAAGATCAGGATAGCAAGGGCCTGACATAACCATCAGCTTAGGTTGAAGTGCCTCGATAGTCTAGGGGGTTTTGACTTTGTTGACAAATAGATCATCATAGACCAATGTCTTAGATAGATTAACAACAATTGAATAAACATTGTGATCGAATGAAGAAGTAGAGAGATCACGACAACCAAGATCAGAAAATTTAGGATGTTGGTCGACATCCTCATGATTTGATGAATCATGTTGAGAGGTAGATGAGAAGCAAGGATGTTTACCCTCTGTGTTTTTAGAAATGACAGAATGGATAGATTTTTGGAGGAGGATGTGTCCTCTCCACAATGTAATGACAGTCTGAAATCAGACGTGTCCTCTGAATGATAGGAAGTAGAAACATCCAGAAATGAGTTTTCACAAGGGAAATAAGGGAAATCAGCAGTGACAGAGTCACAAGGGATGTAAAGATAAAACGAATGAGGCACGGCTAGAAGGGAGTCATCCTTCATCATGGGTTGTTCCATAGATTCCCGCACACACTTATCATGAATGATGGTGTATGTTGGTTGCATAACACCAACTCCGTCGAAAAATTAATCCTCATTCATAGCAGGTGAGGAGTCTAGAATGGAAGAACACAAGACAGTACAATCTGGAGGATCAACAGAATGCGGGAATAGAGGTTGAGGGAATGAATCCATCTTACAACCAACATGCTTGCAAGCCAAATCTGCGTAGATATCAAGGGCATGTGGGGTGGGAGGATGTGACAACTCAGCAGATGTGTGTGCATAATCTCCCGCATCACTCTACGATAGTGGAGTTGTTTGATGAGGTCAAGGCAGATAGTCACTTGTTACAACAACTCTGCCTACTTGTGATTTCGTAGCTCCATCACTGAAGCGTGCTAAGTGGGATTCGAATGATTTCAAGAATTTCATATTTTCAGATATGTGAAGAAGACACTCAAATCTCCCGTCAAGAAACTCCCAATGAATTTCATCTCTGGGGAATCGGTATGAAAGATTACAAAAGCGTGTGTAAAACTGTTCGCGCGTGTAAAACTGTTCAACGGATGCATCAGGTGCTTTTCATAATTCCATAATTTCTTTGTCGAGTGCTTTACGGTTAAAGTGATTGAAATCACGGTGTATCTCTATGACCAGATGAGCAAGAGAATGAATATATTTTTTGGGCAACGTAGCACAACAGTGCATTGGGTGCCCTCAAAGTGTGTATACAAACAGAACGCAAGTCATGTATTCTTCAAATATTCCATGTCTTTCACATGATCCTACAACGTTAGCCACACGCCTAACCAAGGCTACGTGGTTTCCAGCATCGTATGTTTTATGTGACAACTTATCCAAGAGATTTTCTGAGCTAATGAAGTCGTTTCCATAAGACATACACTCTGTAAGAGAAACTCTGTAGTTAGTCATGATAGATATGTGGGGATTCAAAATAGATGTGAGGTCTCAGCTTGTCATCTGGCCCTCCTTATAGCACCAAAATGTTGACAGTGTTGGACCTGCCAACATGTTAGGGGATCTCCCCAGTAAGAAGTCCCAATTATACCTCAGATTGTTTGGTGTAGGAGTCCCAGCAATGGGTCATATGGTAATTCCTTGACTACGATTTCACACAGAGGCAAGTAAGATTTCCCTGTTGGTAGCAAGGGTGTGACATATGCAATAAGTCAAGGATGATGCATGAGCGGTTCTAACACACGGAGGGTGAGGAGAGTGTGCCCCTTGGAAACTTGTGATAGCATGGAGTTATGAATGGAACACATGAGCAAAGATGCATCACAACATGGAGGGCAAGTTAGCTTTCAATCCAAAGTAATGGTTAAACCAATAGCACATTTTAGAAAGATTCATACATACATATACAAAAATAGCTACACATGCATGTGTAAGAAAACAAATACATATATCATTTAGAGTACTCAAGATAGGTGAAATATAATACAACATATGCATGAAACGTGTTGGCTCTGTTATATTAAGAAGTGTAAGTTCCAGTCATATAATAGATCCATGTCCAACCACTAGTTCTAATAGTGAAGTGTTACAACCACAACCACTTGCTCCTCCAAAGAGATATACTAGCTCTACACAGTGGATAAGCCAACGATCATTACAATATTTTCCAAGCTTTCTCTAAGATACTCCTATCAGAAGCTTGGCTAACCAAAATCTTCTATAATGAGTTATGAGATTCTATTTATAGCAAAGGGTGGGGTGACCCTTGAAATTCCCCTTTGAGACTGTTCATCTATCCTCATGACTCTTCAACTACTCTATGAAGGTTACATTCAACTATCGACACTTCAACTTCCACTTGAAAAAAAGTTACATTACAAAGCACATGTGCCCATGTGAGACAAAATGGCTTGAGCAAGCCATGCAAGACATCGCTGAAACTCAGACCATTGTGGTGAGACCAACTCCTTGACATCCTTGTGATGGTCGAAGGTGGTGAGCTGATGCTAATCTTGTTCATCTGTGATGGTGTCCATGCACTCAATGGTGACATCTTGCTAAAGAGAACTCTTGCCTCCGTTACATCCAGGTGCACTGATATAGCTCCTCCATCAAACTTTTCTGATAGAATGTGCATGGTCTTCTTGGGTGCAGCCGAACCAACAACACACTAATGCATAGTGTCTATGATGATGTTCAAGTGTGTGCTGGTGGTCTTGCACATCAACTGTCAAACTGCATGCTCAACCCCAGTCGGACTTTCTTCTTGTCTTCGCCTCAGTGAGTGTGCCAAATGGGTGGATTGCATGCGTGCACATAATGAAATGCCTACTGCTGAATTCCCTTGCATTCAATCAACAACACTACTCACCTTGTCTACTCCATAACAACTGTTGGGATGGATTTATAACTTGTACGGGTGTCGTTTCATCCTTCTGTTCATGTTACGCCCCCTACTATACCTGTTCCTATTGTAACTCATTCTCATGTCTATGCAACTCCTATTCTTCCTCGAGTTGTTACTTCAGCACATGCAACTCCTTCTATGTTCCTTTCTCTTCCTTCGTGCAATATTCGTGCTGCACTATCACCTTGTAACCTCGATCCCCCAAAGTTACTTCCATCACAAGTGGATTTGCTTGAGCTTGCAGCTTTGTTCTGCCTTTGTGTTGTCAACAACCTTGCTCTTGCGTTCGTTGCATACAGATATGATGCCTTCAACTACTGTTGATGGTGTTGCATGTTGTGATGTTGTTGCCATCTTATCTTGATGTCCTTGTCCATGAACAACTTGATGTCTTCATAGTTAGGAAAGTTCATGACACTTGATCGACTACATCTCCAACTGCGCTTTGAATGATGTCTTTAACTCTACTCTCATGGAAGCCATTGTACCTATGCTGCTGAGAGATAAATGAACACCTATGATTCTTGGTGACATAGCAACACTCATGGAAAGAAATATGTCAGTAAAAAACCAAAACAAACTTGAGTACTAACTTGCAACATACCTGTGTGATTGATCCTGAAGGTTGCACAATTTTTGTCAGGAGGTTGGGAGACTAACTGCAAAAAATGTGCAAGGCACGGTCCGGGCTGTCAAGAGGCTAAGTGACTGCTAGAATTGCGCAATGCACAATCCATCTTGGCTTGCTGAGGACTAAAATTGTGCAATGCGCAATTTTAGTCAATAGTTACAAGCAACCAGCAAGCTACATTGCACAGCTTCTGGGGCCAGCAAGACACTACCTCCAGGAATTTCACAATGTAATTCTGAAGGTCAGTGCTCGGCAAGACTTGTGTAATTTATGGAGGGATGGCAGATCCTACACTTTCAGAAATGCGTATTGATAGCCAAGTAGGGCACGGTCTAGCAAAGGCAGCCCAGACCAGCCAACAGGGGACTGAAAACATGAGATGTTTAGATACATGGTGAGATGAGTGAAGGATTCGAAAAATGGGAAAGAATGCATGTGTGTGAAGCGAGTCGTCGCAATGACGACCGTCCATGCAAAAATAATGTAATGCATGTACCAATAGTGAGATGCGAGCGAAAACTAAAATGGTGCTTCTACAAGCTAACATACACCAAAACGACAGCAGGAATTCACTTAAATCAAGTAGACAACACTCACAAAAAGAGAAACACAAAAAAGTGGCAGAAATGCGGCACAAGACATGCAAAGCTAGCTTATCCCGAAACAATTGAGTTGAATGTGTCGATGACTCCTAGATACAATGTGGGATGTTAGAGTTGCAAGGTTGATGTCAGGAATGAGCTCTGCAACATCCAGTTGATGAGTTTTAATAAAAACAAGGTTGTGACGCACATGCCACAAATCTAGGAAAAACAACACTTTGCGGGAGCTTTTTGAAATGATCCTTGTATGTAACGTACAACTACTAAAAATAGATCCTTGAATTAAGGGATGCCTTTGCATGCTGCCTTAGAAGAAGGAGTCCATGCATGAAAATTAGTTTTTCTCAATCCTGGAGGGAACCAGTTGACCTGAAGGCACATGCAACAACATGCTTGCTTACAGCTAAAGGGACATTTAATACAGGATAACGTTAGCCCTTGCCTATTATTTACAACTATTGTACTATGTGATTGGAGTATTATTTGTGTCAGTGGCAAATAGTACACCAACACACCAGTTATTTTCACAAAGTTTGGCGAGGCGTTGTTTTTGAACCTTGCTAATATGATTTAATTAGTTGAATAATCAACAAACCTGAATTATTGGTGCTCTTAGAGTTTGGATTGAAGTGTTTAATTATAAATGTGATTTTTTAATATTTGTGAATGTTCAAGCACTTTTACATTTATCGTGCGACTCTGACCCTTTAGCAGAATCTTGCATGCAACCCCCTTTTTTTTTTGGACTTTTACCATAATCTTGCATGTGAATTTAGGTATCACATGTCACTCGATACTTTGGAACAAAAATCTAGTGTGGTTATATGAAAATCTAGTGTATGTGGTATACTTTTTAATTATTATTAATAATAAGGTAATCTTGTATTGAATTTAGGTATCACATGTAGCTCTATACTTCTCAAGGAAAATTTAGTGTGGTTATATGAGAATCACTATATGTGTGGTATATTTTTTAATTATTATTAATAATAAGATTTTTTTATGTAAGATAATATTAAGGTTGTTTATGTAAGATATTTTGGTTTTGGTTTTTTTTAATGTAAGATAATATTAAAGTTTTTTTATGAGAATAATGTTCTCTTTTAACTTTCTAAGGATCAATAGAATTACTCTATTCATTATTTCTATAAAAATGTTTTTTGGTGGTTAATGTTATTAAAAATGTATATAGTTTTATCTAGTATCAAGTACTTTCATGTAATTTCCTGTAACAATATTAGTTCTATTCATAATAAGATTATTATTACAGATATTTAGTGACTATTGAAGATACTTTTAAGGAAAAATAATTGAGTTCAAAATTGGAGGATTTACCTTTCAACTAAGTCATGATGAATCTCTCATAGTGCTTTATAAACCATTCATTTGAACTTAAGTTGGGGTGGTGGAGAGCCTATGGCCTCCCCCCTTATATTTTGTTTCAACTTGAAAATAGGTTTCATAAAGCCCTTCCTTTTACCCCTATGATTTTGTTTTTTAGGAAGGAGATTGAGATTGTAAGTGTCGTAGTCATTTTTTAAATTTCATGAATAAAGCTAACCTTGATGATATCATCCACAAATTAAGGCATTGTGCTATGTAATTTTATCCATGATTTGTAATTATTAGCACAAGACACCATTACGGAAGGGCTAGGCCAAGCTATCAAGTCTCCTAAAGTAGAAGGAAAAACTCAGGGTCTCAAACTCAGCGTGAATGGAAATGCTTTAACCCATTAACAATTTGTGTATGATGCTATTCTACACGGTACACCTACGGCCAAGGAAGCTCTAAACTACAAACAAACCTTGAAAGAATTTGCAATGGTTGCGGACACAGAGGTAAGCCTCTCCAAATCAAAGATTTTCTTTTTTAATACTTACATTTCTATTCAGACAAATATATCAAGAATCCTAGGGTTTCAGAGAGATATGCTACCTTCCAAATATTTGGGAGTACCGCTAACAGACAAACCTCTAAGCAAGAAGGTCTGGGAGCTTGTGATTAATAAGCTACAGGAAAAAATATGGAAATGGACAAGTAGATCTTTGAACTTAGCAGGAAGACTAGTGCTCACAAAAGCTGTCCTACAAACTATCCCCACCTCTATGTTTTCAGCCCTTCCAGCTCCTAAAGGAGTCATGCAACTATGCAGAAATATCTAAAGAGATTTTATTTGGGGTAAAGGGGAAGAGAAAAAACACAAATTCTCATGATGATACAAATTCAATCATACATATATATTGTAACGTTATGTATACAATCATGATTCATTAATGATACATGTTTGCAAATCCCACTTCCTACTACATCAATGATGAATACAATAAATTGGCACTATAAAAACATAAGAAATTAACCATCATCTATAGCTTTCTCATTAAACCATCAAAATAGAAAAGTATCACATTGAAGTCCTGAGGAAGCTTGGCTGGGAATGCTAATGGAAAATAGAAAATACAAAACAAAGTTGACACTAGAACCTAAAACCATAAAATAGGAAGGATGAACCTCATAGGTTGTTGCCAAGATGCTATAGGTTATACCTATAGCTCAACAACATCAAAATCAACATTCGTAACACCAATATTGTCTTCTACATCCTCCTCCTTTGTATCCAATGTAATCTATGCATTTGTTGGTTTGGAGGATGAACCTTAAGAGTATCACTATCATCAAAAGTGATAGGCTCTAGAACTAACTCATTAAGATCCAAGTTGGCCAATGCCAACTCAATGTTGTTGTCTAAATCCATATCATCAGGAAACACATCCCACATGTTTGTCCTTCCCTTCAACCACCCCTCCCTCTACCTATCAATAAGACGAAGGTTGGTGTGTACATACACCATTGTCTCTTCCTTGGACTGGTAGACCCTGATGAAACTGAAAGAGGGGGGCATTACTAATGGAGAAATTCTTCCCCTTCTTTTTCCCCTTCTACGTTGCCCTTTATTAAGCCACGAATTCTATAAAAATAAAGAAAAAAATCTGATGTTATAAGGTTGTGCATGTAAAAAAAATGGACAGGTAGATTATTGTAGAAAAACTAAAAAAATGGAAGCGAAATCCGCTTACCTGTAGATTGAATCACCTCCAAAACACTCATATCTCCTTTGTTTGTCACTCCCATAATCCCACAACGCCCAAAGAAAAAACGCAAATGAACAAATATAGCCACATTTCAGGTTTTATCAATAATGTGGGTCGCTTTTTGGTGGACACATGTCCAAAAACCGTGATTCTCTCTAGGAATGAATCAGACTCCTTGCTAACATGAATCTCAAAATTCATACATGCACCAATAACGAATCAAACAAGTGTCGGTAGAAAATTGTACCCGACAAGATGGATTCATGACACATGGGGGGTGGGAGTGTTATAAACATATTTGGGTGCTACAACCCCAATATCATATGTCCATACACCAAGGGCTTCTAAGACCCTAAGAGTGTTGTTTCATACCCTAAAGGAACAAAGTCAGCTGATTACATCATTTCCCAGAAGTTCTCCCTGAAACATTGCTCAGAACTAGTCAAAACTAGACCATACAGACTGCTCAGTGTTAAGGGTGCGATGCATCACACCTACTACATGCAAAAACTGCGATGCATACTGGAAAGACCTTTTGTATGGTGCGATGAATGAGAGTAGAAAAATGGAAGAGGTAGCTGGCTAGGTGGAAACCCAGAGAATCTTCTAGAAACTGCACATTTGACACTTGCCTCTCTGAATTCACCTAGGGATGAGTAAAGGATCATGAAATCTCCAAGTGGAACTAAGAAATATCAGAGAAATGACACTAATAAAAATCCCAGAAGTTGACTCACCCACCTGCAAATATCTATATATGGATCCCTCATCTTGGAGATCCAGAGGGTGGAATTTTGTATTTTGAAAGGAAGTGTTGTTGGTTTCTCTGTGCAACATTGTATTGTTGGGTGATCTAGCTTTTCATGAGGTGAAGAGGGCTTTCATGCTGGGAGGATGGCACTGGTCACACCAATGGGTTGTAATCCTCTATTCTACTACTATAAATAAAGCTATTTGCGTTTTCCTCCATTTTCTTGTATATATCTGAATTTTGTATTGATATATGCATTCGTATGATTTATATACATCTAATCCTATATTTTTTATGATTATAGATCTCTATGCTTTGATGGTATCATGCTTATTTGAATCTACAGGTGTTATTTGAAGTGGTACAAGTAAAGAAGGAGTGGCAAAGCTCTGTCAAAGGAGGGAGGAAACAAGCAAGTAGCCAAGCAAAAGACTGAGGTTGGTACTCTCTGCTTCTCTCTCATCTATCTCTCATAAAGGAAAACACAAGTAACTTTAGTTTGTTTGTTTTTAAGATAGCTACCCATCTTAGTGGGACTAGTAGCTCTGAATGGACACTATTTTTCCCGATAACAAAATGGAAACTCCAATAGGCAGCAAATAGCTTGTTTGCTTGTTTCTATTTGTTTGCTTTATAAACTACAGGTGGAGCCTGAAGTTAAGCCAGATAGCCTTCGAACTACTTTTTATATGCTATTGCAAAGTAGATCAATGCTGCTTCAGTCCATCTCTGGGTTTCTTTATGAACTGAACAACTAACTTGCAAACATCCTAAGTGCCCTAGTGGTAGCTCAAGTAATCTCATTAGATTAACCCCTATACTTTGTGTTTACTGCGTATCATTAGGTCAGTAGAAACCCCTGAACTTAGTTGCAAACTGTGAGAAAAATCAAAGCTTAGTCTCATCCCTGGACCATCACACTATCTCTCATTGGTAGTTTGGATGCATTGCACCTCCCGTGTGCTGTAGGTGAGATGCATCCCTGATTCCCTATGTTATAGGTGCAATGGTTAGGTAAGACTGTTTTTTCCTCCAGATTTTGGTTTTCTCTTCATTGTCTTTAGCTTAATTCATTACTTTGGCTGTCTATGATCAGTATATCACTATTGAAACTCTCTTCCTTTGGATTATTCAGCCTCCATTGATAAAGAATTGTGAATGTCTTTATGTATTTTTCGTCATTCACTGTTCCCCTTTGCAAATAGTAGCTTAATCGAGCTGTTGTCTTTTGATTTGGAAGTGTCGCAAGTGTCATTTTTAGTCAAAGAAAAGAATCTTCATCTTTTTGATAGTCAATTACACTTTTTCCCTTGTATTTGATTTGAATTAATAGTATTTCAAGTGTCAAAAGAAATTTTAAATTCGAAATCGTAAAGTGTCGTCTTAGTCTTCCTTCCGTTTTTTCAAAAGAAAATTGTTAATACTGTCGCTTTGGAAGAAAAAGAGTTCATATTTATACTTAGCATTCCTTTTTTCATTCACACATTAAGAAAGCAGAAAAAAAATACATGCATGTGCATTTGCATTTAAACTGCTTGTGGAAATTTATTTAAGATAGTGCATCTTAGTGTGTGCTCTTTTCTCTATGTTGAAAGTATTTTACTTCTCTTTCCTTAGTAGCTAGGATTTTCATTGCAAAAAGAAAGTAAGCGACTGTTTATCATCTTAGATCGCATATTTAGGAATTGTATGTCTACATCACACGGTGAACCATAAAGGAAAACCTCTTAGGAAAGATCAACTATAAAATAAATTTCAATGAACATAAAAACGCTTTGGAACCTAATGCACAAAATTTAGAAGTCTAGGCTAGAGACATATTCCAGTGTCATAAAGCCTAGTAACTATCGCTTTCATCGTAGGTTGGGTGATTCCTCCTCTTTGAGATGACAAGTGCCAGTATGGACTTGTGCTCCCATGTATCTTCGAGTATATATTTGGAGACCACAATAGGATTTATCCTTTATCCTTAGGAAGCCATGCCTGCCACCCTATCGATCGCAATGCACTGAACACAACATTTGGGAAGATTGATTGCTGTACCGTAAAAATTATTCTGCAATTTTATGATTGGTTTGGTAATCCCTCTGTCTAGATTGCCAAAGTAGTCACTTTCGTTCCTTTTCAGACTCCTTAAAAGAAAAGGTCCTTCTGAGAACTTGTCATTTCGGGCTCATTAAAATTCCAAGGAAACTAGAGTCATCTTTAGCTTTTTCCAACTCTTAAAAATTGAAAAAGAAAGTTGTTTCAAAGCGTCATAAAATTCATTTAATTCGGAATAACATTTTCCATGTCAAATATGTTAAGACACAAGACACTATATACACTTAGAAGGTTGAGCCTACCTTTTTATTTTAGGTTGATCAAGTAATCCACAATCGTGGAAGAAAGTCAATCAAAACTGTGTCGTTCGTGGAGACTAACAATTCAACCATCTTTGACTCCAAAAATGAAATCATTCTGGGCCAAGTGAACTCATTTAACTTGGTCAAAGTCTCGTGGTTTGTTTGAAACTTGTGTTTAAACATCCTTATAGACTCTAGTTACTCCAACTTTTTCTCGTATCCCTGCCTCTACAAAAGAAGTTTCATAGTTACAAGAGGACATTAGAACTGATCCTAGTGTAACAATAAACACTTCTATTCCTGAACCAGCTCTGTCTAGGACTGATTCAGAAGATGTCACCCCTCGAGCATCTGTCGCTGTAGAGTCTATACCTTCTTCAGCACCATAAATATTTTACGGACCTTACAGTCTACCTCTTCCACCTGGGTTGATTTCTATAAAAGAGATTGTGGAGGATCTTCCATGCAGTACTCCATTACATTTTTGGACTGGGATCCACCTATATCCTTCTATGACAGAAGTTGGTTATCCTTCATCGCAAGTTCCTGTAGAATCACTAGAAACTCTTTTGGATATACTTGATATGTTTGAATAACCATCGACGTCCAGGACTGTGTCATCTGACATAGCAGTAGCAGAACCTCCTACTGCTACTCCAACAATGTTCGCTAGTGTACCATATGTCCCAACTAGTTCTCAACCACTAGATGGAGTCCACCCAAGGATTATTTCGACAGTATGGTCTGTTCCTATTTTTTCATCCGGAACCTTATCTGGAATTTCTTATGTTGAGTCTCAGCAAATTGATCCTTCACAACAGTATCAATTTGGGCATTCCAGTCTCCAAAGGCCAATTTTCCCTTTAAACACTGGATTGCCACCATATGGGGGGCAGTATGCCTTTTCATTATTCCCTCCAGGAGAACAACCATTTGAGAGTTCACAACAGAATTCAGGTCAAGCTAGAGTTGCATCCAGTGGTTGGGTGCCAATACTACCTCAATAGCCAAGAGTTGTATATTCAATGCAAGCAAATCTACTTGTGTTGAATATTCCCACTATATCGACTATTGTGATGGTGTCACAAGTACAAGCGCTGTCTGTTGTTTGTCAACCTCAAGTCTCTCAGGTCGTAATAAAACAACCTCTTGTCTCCATGACACAACTGCAACCACTGATTAGTGGCTCCTTAACTGAAGCGACTCAGGCTCAAACGAGTACTATAACCCCTCATCTTCGTCAAACATCCAGTATTGGATAACAGCAAATGGCTTCACAACCATGGCTGGTGCAATATCAACAACTGTAATTCCAACAAGCTTACCAATGACCTGAGCAACAAAGCTTTGTGGGTAATGGGCAGCCATATATTCAAAACGGTCACCATCAATCATATCATAATGGTTATGCCCATCAACCTTATCAGAGTTATCAGCATCAAATACATTATGCTAGTATGCAAAGACCCACTGCTTAGGTGATCCCATCTTATCCTAGGTATGCTTTGCCAAACCTAAATCAATAGTTGCCTTTCATTGCATCTTTAGAATTACCAATTCTGAATCGGCTAACAAATGATCCATATGCTTACACCCCTTGGTGGCCAGTGATTCCTCATAAACTTCTGTCAAATATTCCTAAATTCAATGGAAATTTAAGTGAAGATCTGTCGAATCATGTGATGACCTTTCATCTATGGTGTTCGTCCAACACTGTTAATGATGATTTGATTAGGCTTCACCTTTTTCCGAGAATGTTAACTGGTCTGGTAGCAAAATGGTACATCAAATTTCCTAGAGCTTCATTCGATAACTTCAACACTCTTGCCACCACCTTTTTAACCCATTTTCAATTACCCATAAGGTATGAAATAGGTACCAAGCTTCTTACCAATTCTAAGAAGATGACAGCCACTCACATATTTGATCATATTCATGAGTGGTGGCATTGTCATCGAATGATAAAGACATATTTTCTTGATCAGTTGTTGGCTTAATGGTTTATGATTGTTACCTTCTATTACAAAATATGTGGCTAAAGGGGGAGTTGTCACTGAAGAGCAGGTCATTGCTCATGTGCAATATCTAGACTTGATCTATACTTAGTTTGTCATGCTCTATGACAAAATCCCTGATGCTCCTAGACTAGAGTTTTCCAATCCTCCTCCTCCTAAATCAAACAAAGACTCTCATGCTGATGATGGGGTGATAGGTACGACTAGCACAAAAACTGAAAAGGCTACATCTAATAAAGCCCATAAGGTTTCTGGTCAAAATGAAAATGAATAACTTCTTGCCTCAAAGGTTAATGTCGTGTTGACTGACAAAGGCAAAGAACTAAAGCAACTGGGGGGCAAGAAGAAAGGGAAAAGCAAAAAGAAGAAACAGGATGATTCGTCTCCTCAAAAATCTTCTCCAAACCCTTTTGGGCAAAATAAACCTCCTGGGCCATGTCTCATATGCAATGAAGACCATTGGATGAGAGAATGTCCGCATAAAGTTGAGATTAAGAAATTCTTTAAGAGTTCAAAAACCTCAGCAGTATTGACCGACCCATTTCCAAACCCAGAAACCAATCTGGTTGCTAGCAACAATGCTTCCCCATCCCAAGTTCTTATGTTTTCCATTTCGAAACAAAATGATGCTTTGATATCGAGAAGGAATAAAGATTACGGGAATCCACAACTGTCGAACAACAAGGCTACAGGTCAACCTAGTAGTTCGACAACAACTTCAAGCGAAGTTGTGCCACCCATCATTCCTGAGCTAACGATAATGAAACCAAACGGAGTAATGCACAAATCGACATTTAATCCTCATGCCCGAGCAGCACATAATTATAATATAGTAGAGGATCAGGCCGAACCGCTGTCCGCTATGTCGACACTTGAAGTACTGCAAAATTTCCTCTCCCGAAAGCAGGCTCTATTATCAGCAATAGGTGGGTTTAACCCAATGGATTCCAATCTCGTGCCCTTTAATCATAAAGGACATGAACCTTGATTACTAGCTCAACTCACTTTCCTCATTCAAGTGAAAGCCCTCAACAAAATTGTTCATCGAACAATTATTGATGAGGGGGCATCTACATGCATTATGTCAATGAGTTGCTGGAAAACTTTAGGCTCGCCACCCTTGTCAAGATCATCAATGACATTAATAGCATTCGATGGATGAACATACACCCCGTACAGGATTTTAAGTAACTTGCAAGTTGAACTAAGGGGCAAAACAATAGAAATTAATGTCAAAGTTATCGATGGAAACCTCGATTACAACATCCTACTAGGAAGGCCCTGGATTTATGCTATGACTGTAGTTGTGTCAACATACTTTAGAAATATTGCATTTCCTTTTCAAGGAGGAATTACAATCGTTGATCAACAAACCTTCCTCCCCAACAATTCCCAAGTTATGGGAAGCATTTCCGATGATCCATGGGAGCTCGCACTCGCTTCAAAATATTGGAGTAGGCCTCCTAAAAGACCCTACATTGATGGGTACTTTTTCTCTACCACCTCCAACTAATCTGGTAGAAATAGCCACGGTGGAGACCTACAATGTGGTATATTCTATATCTAAAAAGATTCAAAAGATTTCCAAAAATGATATTAACATGGATCATCATGAGGTATTGCCTCCAAGCCCAATAGAAATATTGTAGCAGTCAATGTTCTTGGCCTGGGCGGAAAACCCAAATCAATGCTCATCAAGTGTTTGGATAGATAGGTCTAAGGAATATGGTACCTCTTTAGATCCTTGGTCACATGTACATTCTATAGACAAAGGAATTGTTCAGCCAATGATGATAGGAGAGGCACCATTAGAAGATTACCACGATCATTCCCATCTTCCAAATTACAATGAAGATTGTTACAATGACCTGAATCATCCTTTAGTTTTTTATTTTCTATCAAATATTGTAAATACGGTGGATTCTGAGAGAAATCTGTCCAATATTGAAGAAACTATCGCCATAAATATCTCGACCAAACCAAATGTTGTAGAAAATATTCATGTCGACAAATCTTGTTCTTCTTCAGAACTGGAAGTATATTACGCTCTCTTTCATGAGTTGATAGATGTCTTTGCATGGTCATATGAAGAAATGCCAAGATTTGACTCAAGTATAGTTGAACACGAAATTAAGATGTATCCAGATGTCAAAGTGGCATGACAACGGCTTCGGCAGGTGCACCCGAAGAAAGCCGCTACCATCAAGGCGGAAGTTGAAAAACTTTTGTATGCTGGTTTCATTTACCCGATTCCTCTAACTGATTGGGTATCGAAAATCATTCCTGTGATGAAAAAGCAGGGAACGATTAGAGTGTGCATCGATCACAGGGATGTAAATTAAGCTTGTCCAAAGGACAACTACCCTACACCCTTCATCGACTAGATAATTGATGAATGTGCCGAATGAAAAATCCTTTCATTTATGAATGGATTTTTCAGGTATAATCAAATAAATATCTGCCCACAGGACCAGTCAAATACTGCATTTATTTGTCTGTGGGGCACATTTGCATACCACAAGCTACCCTTCGGTTTAAAGAACACAGAGGAAACTTTTTAGATGGCTATGAATTATGCCTTCCATGACATCAAGAACATCGTTCAACTATATCTCGATGATCTTTCTGCTCATTTGCGAAGTGGACTGATCATCCATAGCATTTGAGAGCTATATTTCTACATTGTTGACACTACAAGATACAACTCAATCCACACAAGTGTGTTTTTTGTGTCGGTTTTGGTCGTTTACTTAGCTTTGTGGTTTCAAAGGACAAGATTATTCTCGACCCATGTAAGGTTCAAGCGATCATCGATATGCCTCCACCTTCATATTTGCTTCAAATTCAGAAACTCCAAGGGAAAGCAAACTTTCTGAGGACATTCATTCCAGATTATGCCGAACTTGCTAAAGAGTATATGTGTCTTTTAGAAAAAAGAAGTGCCCTTCAACTGGGATCAGGTTGGGCAAGCTTCCTTTGATGCTCTAAAGGAATCCTTAATAAAAGCATCTTTAATGTATGCTCACGACTATCAAAAACACTTTAACCTGTATCTAGTTGCGGCTGATACGACCATCGCAATGGTTTTAGTTCAAGGAGACAATGGAATCGAACATCCTATCTATTATTTGAATCAAAACTTAAATGATATAGAAATCAAGTACTCCTATGTTGAAAAGTTGGCTCTCGCAACCATTCAAGCAGTACACAGATTTCGACACTATATCCTCTTTCGTAAAACTAACATTTTGTCAGATTGCAACCCAATGACTTACATTCTATTGCGTCAGTTACTTGGGGGAAAATATTCGAAAGGGATAGCCATTTTGCAAGAGTTTGATCCAGAATTCATAAAATCCAAATCAAAGAAATCGCTTATTTTCGCGGAGTTACTATGAAATTTCTCATCGTCGTCCAATGATTCAACATCCAGAGCATCAATCATGGATGAATCTTTGTTTCTAATATTGTCGATCGATCTGTGGTATGGAGATATAATAATCTATCTCCACACCAAAAAATATAGGCCTAATACCTCTCACTCAGAATAACGACGTACTTGATACCAAGCAAAATACTACATGATGGTCAGTGATACACTTTACCGTCATGGTATTGATATAGTTCTGTGAAGGTGCCTCACCCGTGAGGAGGCCGAAAAGGTCGCGAATGACTGTCATTCAAGCACATGTGGAGGGCATCAATCTAGTTACACTATGGCACAAAAGATTGTATGAGTAGGTTACTTTTGGCCAATAATGTTCAAAGATTGCATATTACAGTAGTCAGAAGTTGCCATGCTGGTTAAATCTTCGACCGTAAAACCAGAATACCACCCACACGTCTGCATCTAGTAGTTGTTGTTTGGTCATTCACCAAATGGGGCATAGATTTCATGACATGTAACCCCACCTCGGCCGGGGTGCATGGGTATATCATAATCACAGTTGAGTATTTTACGAAATGGGCCGAGGTGATGCCTACACTAAACAATAGCAGCGAAACGACTGCTCTTTTCTTTTTCAATCATGTAGTCTCCAGATTCAGTGTTCCACAAGCTATACTCACAGATCATGGATCACATTTCCACAATCACATGATGGTTGAATTGGCAGCCAAATTAGGACTATCCCACGATAGCTCTACTCCATATTATTCGCAAGCTAACGGGCAAGTTGAGGCGATCAAAAAAGTCCTAAAGTGCATGCTACATAGGATGATTGGAGTCCATAAATGGAGTTGGCACCTAATTCTGTACTCATCCTTGTGGGCATACCGGACATTGGTGGGAAATGTGACCATATTTACATCCTTTCAGCTGGTGTATGGCCTAGAAGTGGTCTTACCAATTCAGTGCGAAATTTCATCTCTCAAGCTCGCAATCGACCTTCTCCCCAGAACTTTAGAGGAAGAGGCTCATTTCTTCGAATTAATCCAACTAGATGAAACCCATTGTGACGCCACCTTGGCTAATGAAACACATAAGAAACGAGTCAAGGCACAATTTGATAAGAATGTCAAACCCTGTGTCTTCTCAGAAGGTGACCTAGTCTTACTTTATGATCAAAAATATGATAAATTGGGGGTAGGTAAGTTCTAGCCTTTGTGGATGGGTCCCTATATTGTTAAGCATGTATTAGCAAAAGGAGCCTATGAGTTAGAAGATTACGATGGGATTCCATTGTTGCAACCCTAAAACAGGTTGTACCTTAAGCGTTACTATGCTTGACTAAGTGTAGTAATCTCTTCATATGCTTTTGTTACATTTTTGTTTTCGTCAAGAGTGATCGTTTTGGTAAGGTAATCCACTTTTGCATTTTTTGCAGATGTCGAACCTATTGCAATAATTTGTTGGATACATCGACGAAGCTAGTCATAGTATGCAAAACCTGTCTTCTGTAGCCTGGGCCATTTTTTATCCAAGCGACATGTTAGTGAGTTTTAGGGGGGTATGTATTGGTCAGTCAACAAACAACATCATTGAGTATAGCGCGTTGCTAGAACTTCTCTCTGATGCCATCGCACATGGCATACGCCGAATTGTTGTCAGGCTAGACTCACAAGTGGTCATTCTACAGCTTAACAGCATCTATTCTGTTCGAAACCTAGCTATCTATCATATGTTCCTAAGGGTCAGGATTTTGGAAAAGCAGTTTGATTCTATTTAATATCAACACATTTCTAGAAACTTAAACACATTAACTGATTCATTAGAAAATTATGTGTTAGATAGGCATTTGCAACATTTATAAAAGAAATACATTTCATCAACATTTGCATCAGGATCATATAACTTAACCAAAATAAAGCTCTGAAAATAAAAAATATATATAACTGTTTATAGTTTTTACATAATGTTCTTTGTCCATGGCAAAATCAGTCATACAACCTAAAAACTCAAAAATGCAAGGAATCACCCTAGACTAATGGCGTTGGTGATAACAGGTCACCGCCTGTGCGATCATACGTAGAGGCCTAGTCCATCAGCTCGGCACGCCAGTGGTATGGCACTATAATCTCATAGGTAACTTGTCGGTCCTCGCGTCTTGAATGGCAAGGGTGAGACCCTCGATCTGATCCTGTAATACTGCAAGGGTCTCGGCTCTGTCCAGATCACGAAGGACAACCCTCCCTACAGCCTCTCCTACTGGAACGGCAACTGCTACTCTCGGGCGCACTGCTGGTCGCACTGGTCCAATATCTGTACAAACACATGAGTTTTGATTAGTCTTGATAACATTTGAAAAAAAAGCACAAGAACATTATAAAAGCAATGAATAGAGATATGGTCAGAGATTTTTACCTATGACACCCCACTGCTCGCCAGCCGGCAGCACCAAATCTTGGTCACCCGAGAAATCCATCCCGGCATATGGATACTTGCATAGACCATCTGCTAACAGTTGAACCACTCAAAGCAGGAATAAGAGAATGAAATCTACGACTGACCAACATCTCTGGCCATGAGATCGACCCATCTCTGCATCCGTGGTTCTGTCAGCACTGGCACTCCGAGTGAAATGTACTGTGGTTGCATCAGTGGGATCTTCTCCAAGGCGAAAGTAGTCAGAATAGAACCATAACCAAATCTCTTGGATCTTCCATTCTTCAACTTGGTATGTTTTTCTTTTATCACCGGAAGTACTGCATCACACCAGTTGAATACCTTTGGTTCAAGGCATTCCAAGGCATACTGCATATAGGACCTGTTGGCTAAGTGAAGAGCTACGCTACCAGCCAATCTAGAAAAGGTGAATAAGATATTCCTCAAGGACTAGTTAGTGACATCTCTAATACTGATCTTTCCATGCCTGCTCGCTGAGATCCATCTCTACAATATCGACGAATGTAATCCATCACGGATTCGCCCCCATGGGCGAAACCTGATAGTGATAGAGGGGCACCACGCCTCAACAAACCGGTCAAAAAGTAGACGTCCACAACAGACAAAGGGATGGATTTACCTATTATCTGAAACACTTGGTTGGTAGGATGCCGTGCATCAAGCAAATATTGCAACAAGTTGATTTGTTGCCTCATGTTAGATATGCGGAAGAACTTGAGCAATCCACAGTTCCGCAATGCAGTTACCATACCTAGATCATGTAAGGCAATCATATCCTCTTCTTCATGCTCACGTTCACGCCATGTAATGCCCATCTTGCTCCGATGAATCTCTGAGAAAACAAACAAGAAAAGAATTAGGATCCTGATTTGGCAAAAAAAGACAAAATTTCCATGAAAAATCAGTGCACAACCTTTCCTACTTGCGCCCATCGAACCCTCGCTATGTAATGGGTGAGATGGATACTGACTGGCCAATGGCCAGCTCAGTATGCATCGTACCTTTCGATGTGTACTAGGTGCGATGGGGAGAGAATAAAATATTCAAACCCCAGAGGCTCAGAAAATCAGGAAAACATGCTCAGAATCATAAAAGAAAAGGATGCAATTGAATATCTCATGGTTAGCTCCTACGTGGTCCAGACGGCGCCAAAAATCGTCCACAGAATCTCCCGGAATTAGCTGATGAAAATCGAGGGGGAAAAGCACCTCTAGAGCTCTAACAATCCCAAATTCGAATAAAATTGTAAAATAAGAGGTAAAAATTACTTTTATGTTATTACTCATGTAATTCAAGGTATTAGTTTTTAACTGAATTTTCAAACGTGTATGTACATTTCTAATCAGTTTTATGGAGCAATTGAGCAAGTAGTACGATTGTCAAGAGAACATAGTGTTAATAGTGAATCGAACATATTTGACTATTATCATGAGTAGTTATACGCAAAGTTCAAGCTTGTTAAAAAATAAACCTAGAAATGAGCATATGTTCCACCAGAGTTTAAGCTCATTAAAAAGAAGGAACCCACCTTCGATAAAAAACCATTGCGATTGCATAATTATCAGCTTTTGAACCTTCATCGTGTTCTTACTATCACCTCCACTCTTTTTTAGCCAATCATATGCCTCCATTTGATTGTTTACCCCTTTTGAGGAACATCTGCGATGAGTTATTCTATTAGCCACCTTCTCTACACTCTCGTGATTGAAAAGTTCCAAACCTTACCTAGAACCAGTTTCTATCCAAAAACATCACTCATTCCTCAAAAAATGAGTCTCCTTTAAGCTCTTTTCATCTGACTCGTAAAATATGAAAAGATTGCCAAGCAATTGGCCTCTCCAGCTTGTTAAAGTGATTGGAAATGCCATCCCTCCTCTATATTTTAATCTTTTTGGACCTGAGGGATCATTACACAAAAAGATCAAGCGCTTGTCTTGTTCGGCTCGTTAAAACTATCAAAAATTCATCCCTTTCATATTATTTTATACTTTTTCGGACTTAATGGATTATACTAAGAAAAAGAAATACTCGAGTTTCCTTTCTGTCTCTTTTCAGAGTCTCTAAAATTGAAAAGGACCGAGTTATCTTTGTTGTTAAACTCGTTAAAACAATAGCGACAAACTTGTCCATGTAGACAAGAGCGAGTTTCAATGTTGCTAAGATCGTTAAAACATAGCAACAGGTTTTCCCAAAGGGAAAATTATAGAACAAGCATATGTTATCCTCCTCAAGCTTGACAAAAATAAAGAGGTACTAGTCAGTAATGACTCGAGAAAAATCGGGAAGAAAACTTGAAGAAACTTTATTGGTATTAGGTCGCTCTTGAACATGACACTTTCACTCCATCACTATGATTGAGTCGGGTTGGGTTATTCCATTCACTGGTCATATCACCATTGGTCCTCCATACCATCCATTTTTGGGGTTAACGCTACTGATCCATTTCAGTGTCGCTGATATGTTCAAGAGAAGTCGCTCAGAGAATTCACCAAACCAACATATGTCTCATCCGCTATAATACCTTCACACTTCATTCTTTCATGACCGCCACCCTAAACCTTGTATCATCAGATCATTTTCACTTCCACAAAATCATTTGCTCTCTTCCATGTCGTAGATGTGGGATTCATTAAGGCCCTTCTACGACAGGTCACTTCTTGTCGACATCAGCTCATTATCAAAGAAGTCGACTTAGGAACAACCCTTTCAGTACTTTGAAGCTTGCATGCCTCAATGGCAAGTTTCTCACTTCTGGCGATAGATTTACATCAATAGCCTTTGACCGAATGATTTTGTGTGGTATTTGACATCGACTCATGTATTCACACCATGTGAATTGTACTGCAGTACCTTGAGGGTCATTATCATTATTGGTGATTCCTCTCGTGCCTGTTAACAACTTACATCATTAGCTGGTAATTAGCCGATACCTTTTCATGTTCAACGTCAGAACATCTTTTCACATGGATCGGCTTGTACTTCGGGCGAAGAGTGAATGAGTTTTGAAGAGCCCAGATCTAGTTTCATCCATCTGGGCTGCAATATATTCCAGAAAATAAAGATATCAAATGTACATCATAGCTGAACAAATAGTCATCCGAACTAAGGGATGATGGCTCTACCAGAATCATCAGTCTGCCACACAGACGGTTGTCTGTCCTATGTACATGAAAATGAATTTATAAAGCTAAGCATGGGAATGCTTGCCTCAGCTAGATCATGAAAATATTATGAAGATAATGTATTGGATTGTATCTTATTAATGGTCACCTTCTAGTTCGAAAAACCTCGGATCCTCATGATAAAGCATTTCACCCGACATCAGAAGATTTATGACCTCATGCTTTAAGGGGAAATTGTTATAGAAATATTTGGGCACTGCAACCCCAATCTCATATGTCCATAAACCAAGGACTTCTAAGACCCTAAAAGTGTTGTTTCATACCCTAAAGGAACAAGGTCAGCTGATTACATCATTTCCTAGAAGTTCTCCCTGAAAAATTGCTCAGAACCGGTCAAAACTGGACAACACAGACTACTCAGTGCCAAGGGTGCGATGCATCTCACATACTACATGCAAAAAGTGCGATACATACTAGAAAGCCCTTCTTTAGGGTGCGATGAGCGAGAGTATACAAATGGAAAAGGAAGTTGGCTGGGTGGAAACCCAACTCGAATATTCTAGAAACTACCCATTTGACACTTGCCTCTCTGAATTCGACCAGGGATGAGTAAGGGATCATGAAATCTCCAAGTGGAACTAAGAACTGTCAGAGAAATGGCACTAATCAAAATCCTAGAAGCTGACTCACCCACCTACAAATATCTATATATGGATCCCTCATCCTAGAGATCTGAAGGCTGGAATTTTGTATTTTGTAAGGAAGTGTTGTTGGTTTCTCTGTGCAACATTGTATTGTTGGGTGAGCTAGCTTTTCATGAGGTGAAGAGGGCTTTCATGCTGGGAGGATGGCACTGGGTCACACCAATGGGTTGTAATCCTCTCTTCTACTACTTCTATCAATAAAGCTATGCGAGTTTTCCTCCATATTCTTGTATATTTCTGAATCTTGTATTGGTATATGCATTTTTATGGTTAATATACATCTGATCATATATTTTTTATGATTATAGATCTCTATGCTTTGATGGTATCATGCTGCTTTGACTCTACAGGTGTTCTTTGAAGTGGGACAAGGAAGGAGTGGCGAAGCTCTGTCAAAGGAGGGAGGAAACAAGCAAGGAGCCAAGAAAAAGACTGAGGTTGGTACTCTCTACTTCTCTCTCATCTATCTCCCATAAAGGAAAACCCAAGTAACTTTAGTTTGTTTGTTTCTAAGATAGCTACCCATCTTAGTGGGACTAGTAGCTCTAAATGGACACTAGTTTTCCCAATAAC
The DNA here is from genome assembly GCA_000404065.3 of Pinus taeda. Lineage (NCBI taxonomy): Eukaryota > Viridiplantae > Streptophyta > Pinopsida > Pinales > Pinaceae > Pinus > Pinus taeda. The sequence continues at coordinate 97,414 of APFE030133259.1, forward strand.
AGGGAGGATGAATTGATGACTAAGCATGTAACCCAAAGGTAAAGCCCAGTTCATTAACAAAAACCCATTTCCCAAATAAAAAAAATAAATATTCAATTACAACATATTATATTTAGTTTATATAATTTCGAAATTGCGTTGTGAACCAACAAATTTTCTAAACTGTCCCCTCTTTGGTAATGCCTAAAAACATAGATTTTTTTGTATATTCTAATAGCCCCTTTTGAAAATTCCACCTACATGCTTGGCTACGAAATTTATCCATGCATTAAAAAATCATCCAATAGTTGCCTAAAAAGGGTATAATCAAAAGCTTAGACATTTCTCCGTACCCAACACCTTGTGGTCATACCCAACCACAAAAATAAATTTTGACAATGTGATCTAGATATTAGCACAACATAAATAATATATTGCCCCTATCATAAAATTATAGCTATATCCACAAGAAGGAAAAATTTATCCAAAACTAATACATCTTACACCATAAAATTACCAACAAACTGATATAAAATGAATGCAAAAAATATATGTAAATGTAAGTCATTTGAATTAGCTTTGCACACCATAACGAGAAATGTTCAATTCCATCTTGTGTTGATACAAGGCTCACTAAATTGAAATACATGAAAATTTCAACCATGAAGGCATTTGTACAAATAATTCTATCAGATTTGCAAAAAGTGGTAATTGATTCGTGCCCTTCAGCTTTCCTCATGAATTCCCTAATGTATGGATTTAGGGAAATTTCCAACATTCTCTCCTCTTAAGATGGACATGACACATATTGTAAGGATCAACTACCAGGAACACTAATATAGAGGTTTAAAATAACATTTCATATCATCAAATAAGATTTCTCGAGGGTCTCTAAATAGTCAATGAATGCTTAAAAAAATTGATGAAATTTTTGGAGAATGGATAGAAGAATACCTTTGTCATCTTGATCATCATCCTTCTTCACTAATGGCTGATTAGGCACCATTTTTGTTTAGTCAATAGTTGTTGTCCTCCATTCTAGTTCTTGTCTTAAGCCTTATTAAGAAACTCTAGGATTGATGTGCCCTACATCCTCTCATTCCCTTATTCCTGGTTGTCGACCTTCTTGGCTCCTTTCCCATCATTTATGGGCTAGTATATATTCATCTTATCTCATGGGCGGCTTGGCCCATCGTAGGTCAAGCTTCATTCCCACCTCTCGTGCTTGATCTCATTATATAGGCTTATATTTGAGGAGATAGATATCTAGTTTATTGAAAAACAAATGCCAATGATACTCTTTCTCTAAGTAGATTTTGTAGTGCTCATGTGGAATGAGATAGGAGATTATGCAATTAAAGTCACTATCATACTCTCTTTTCATATTGTGTTCTTGGGTAAGAATTATGTTTAGTGTGTTGGTCATGGAAAGGTTGAAATTTTGATTTAAGGATTGATTGGGCCTATAATATATTCATAATATAAACTAAATTAGATAAATAACTTGATATCCAAGTTAAAAAAATAGTATCTTAAGTTTAAAGGTTATGGTTTTGATAATTAAAAATGTAGATATGCATGAAAAGTTAAGTATTTAACTAATGGAGATTTGTCTTCTACTAATTAACCAACACTTCTTTGTGCACGTATTTTTGATAATGTATTTTACCCAGCTATAACCCCACTCCCATTTTGGATAATTTTTCATTGTTTGGATTTAATTCCCTATAAATGTGATTAGAGGATATAACCATGAAGATTATAATCAACTTTGTAACTCTAATAATCCACTAATCCAATAAATAAGTGCTTAAGGAAGTATAACCTTTAAACCAATCTATAACACCCTTTAAATCCCCTGTCACTTGTAATTTTAGATTGTTGTGACACAATTAAAATGACTAACATAAACGACTGATTCATATTATTACAATACTTGTTAGGTAGTAGTATTTTAGTTCCTAGACTAAATTAGTAATTCATGTTAGTCATTTTTAGATGTATTACTTATTAGCTAGTTGTATAATTTAACTCGGGACTAAATAAATGATTTTTAGTTGGGTCACTTAATATTCATCATTTTTTGTAGTATTTCACTTGGAATATCTGTGGTGACAATTTTTTTTACTCACCTAGTCAACAATTCATTAGCTTCTACTAATTCCCACATAGATGAGTAACCATAGGCCTATTACATCACCAACACTATTACAATGAATAAATCCAGAACCATTTCAACTAAAAATGTATCATACATTGATCAAAGTGTAAACAAGCACATATGATTACTTATGTTTGAATTTGCAGGGTGAGTGTGTATGGGATAAGGATTCTCCACCCAACCATAGACAACTATAGCCACACTTAATTGCATATGTCACCCCCGATCCATATTCTAGAGTTTAAGGGGGCTCCTTACTTAAGAGAATCGATCACCAGTTGTTAGCTGAAACAGGGAATTCCAAAGGACATCTTATTCAATCCCACCAATTGACTGCTACCATCTTCTTTAGCACCAGGAGTCCAGAGGTTCTCTACATCTCCCCAAGTGCGCACATAGTGATTCACTCTCTTCTAGGAAGTCCAAAATCCATTGAAACAATAAGGAAATAACTAGAGGTATTCAATCAAGTTTTCCTTTAACGTTTCCTAAGAACTAGCCTCTTCCCAAGCTATCCAAGGCTGCAAATTTTGCAATCTCAACCCATAGGCTCCAGTGGACCCAAGTTGTCATAGGGCTCCATGGATGCTATCTCAATCCACATCCTATAGGGACTCCAAGTTGTTACAGGGCTTCAAATACTAGCAACTCAACCCATAACCTCCAAGGAACCTAAGAGAAAATCCCCTTGTCTTCTATTCTCTTCTGCACTGCCTACTGATCTAGGTAGAGATATTTGTTTCTATGATGATCAGATTATTTCCTCTTATACTGTTTCATTCTGACTGTTGCTCGCTTCCCCTATTTTTGAATGCCTCTGCTAGCTCTTTTTATTTTTCTGTAGGTATTTTTCATCCCCGTCCTTTTTCCCTTCCTAGTCTCGCATTTACTGCTTCATCCTTGTTTCCCTGCAATGCACAATCTCTCTATTGGATATCTTATCCCTTTTTCCTTTTTATTACTTTTCAAGGAACATTGGATTTTTACCTTCTATTGCATCCCATTTAAATTAAGAACAAGTTCATTCATTCATGCTCTAGCCAACTTTTAATGGTTGTTTAAGCAATTTAGGTTTCTTTCATTGCACAAGAAAACCTTAATCATATGAAGCAAGCAATCTTCCTCCACAACTCTAGAATTTGTGTCCCTTTAACTCAATCCCATTTTTTTAATTTCACATATTTGTAAAAATATTTAAAATTCCTTTTACGAGAGAGCCATGGGTGGGGTTTTCACAATTTTCTTATGGAGTTGTGGCTTCTTTCCAATGGTATCTATTGAAACAAGAGGAGGTGGTAGCCTCCAAAAGATAGGAGCTTCCACACAAGTAAGAGTCTAGATTAGTGCAAGATGTAATAAGAGATTTTCTTTATAATAATAAGAAGAAGATAGAGACAACAACAACAATAGTTTTTCCGAGCTTGGTTTTCCACATAATATTTTGTGTCCCTATGTGTTGATGATTCGATGATGTGTTGCATTCTTATGGCTCACATGCATTATGAATAAATGTTGCTCATGGTTTATTTATCTTGCCTAGATATACTACATAACGTGTTGTGAATTAAATGATTGTTTAGTTAACATCACAAAAAAGAATTAAAATTTCTAATTGCATGAAATATTGATTCAAGCCCCCTCTTAGTATTTCTAACGTCAAATTCTTCTAGAGAACATCTAGAATTTTCCAAACTAGTAGTCTAGATTTCATTCTTGAGCTCCATTTCCAAAGCTAAATTTGAAAACTAATAATACGTAATCGACCAACGAAGTTTGAACATTTAGCAATCATAATTATGACATTAAACATTGGTGCCATTTTTCGAGTAATTTTGATATTCCATTAGAGCTTATCACTTTAGAGACTTTCCTTTGGATACATGTAAGCTCAAGTTCCTTTCCTTTTGAGGTAAGTCATATGAAATTATCTTGAAAATCAAATTTCAAAATGTATCCATATCAATATACATAATATATGACAATTAATATACTAAACTAATATGGGTACTACTGGATTTATATACTCGTTTAGCCATTATGGGGCATGCTTAAATGCATTTTATATTATTGTGAAATATCATATGATGCTGATTAGTCAATGCTATCAAGTTACTCTTATGTCATGTCATTAGATGTTCAAGGGAAGTCTAAACCTTAGTTTTCCATATGCATTCCTTGTTGACCTTTTGTGTCGACCATCGATGGGTCAATTATATGTCATGACTTGATTCATTTACATAATCTCTTAGTTTCTTTCGGGTTGATTAATTGGGGATACGCCAAGGCCCTACTTAGATGGAACTTCTCCTCAATTTGTATAGGTATTCAAGCTAGCAAGTTGGAATGTTAAAATAGGGTTTCTCTAATTTAAATAAGATGGGAAAAATTGGCTATAATAGATCCTCCCTAATGCATAAGGTTAGAAGAGAAAATGATGGGTGAAATGCATTACAAAAACATATATCAAATGTGAGGATGGATTCAATACGTAAGGACCATATTAAGGTCACACTGGTAACCAAGTCTTAATCATAAGATAATCATCTTCGAGATAGGAAAACACATGCTTGACATAAAGAGAAGCTAGAAAAAGCCACCAACCATACACTGTGAACCAATGAAATAAAATGATAATACATGGCCACAAAACATACATAGGTGATCTAGGTAACAAACTAACAAATCATATCCACCATCAAAATGCAATGTGTACCTATGTCATAGATTAGAAGGACTACAAACACATAGAAGAGAGGTTTCCTAAAGTAGCCCTCAAAGTACATAAAATGATACATAAGTCTAATGCATGTTTGGAAGGGTGTCATATAAGAATGAGATTCCTCTATCCCAAGGTCTTCTACTCAACCATGATGATATGAATCTACATGTTCATAAATGGGTTGAAGCATGGTAGAAATTGTCTCGTTACGAATGAGTGAGGCATATCATTAGTAGATGAGAGGGGCACACCAATATTGAAAATGAAGTCTACGATACCTAGCACAACACACACATAGTGAATAAATATGTTGGCGTCCAACACTCATGGAGTTCTCTCACTAGGAATAAATGAGGTAAAATCACTATCAACTACGAGGAAGCTTGCCACTTAGATAGGCAACCTGCAAGGTACTACTGGCTCTTAGATCAAACCCATGGACAACGAGCTAAAGTTTATAAGAGATCCATCAAAGGAGGGCCTTAATGTATCCCCCACCAATCAACACAGAATAGATTAAAGGATGATGTAAATTAATGAAGCCATGAGGTACAATTGACGCAAGGATGGTCAATATAAAAGGTCAAAAAGGACTGGAGATGGTCAACTGAGGTTTATAATTCCCTTGAACTTGTAACTAAATCCCATAAAATTGACATGGTAACATTGACCAATAAGAACCATGCCATATTGCAGAAAAATGCAGGAGACACTGAAGCATGCACAATAATGTCTAAAGGAGTAACCAAATCCATTGTACCCATATCAAAGATAATTATTTACATACTATTGTTAATAAGGAGTGCATGTGGAAACCCCATGATAAGACTAACAAAAGTAATAGTCAAACTCCTTTTATCGATTTTTTCAAAGATTTTGATAACGTTGAAGATAAAAGTGTCAGTGCTTGAAACACTAGAAGTATCTTGAGAAGTGCCCATATTAATTTAGGAAATGGTGATGGAGGTGATAAGCATGCAATACCCAATTTTTATGAGAAGAATAATCCTAACAAACCTAGAAAGAAGCTCTTTATTTTAGTTTTCTAGATAAACTTAAGGCATCAAATTCCTTCATGGAGATCAAAAGAAAGCTATATTTGACTAAGATACCTCCATTGCTTGTGACTTAGATGACAATTAAAGAACATGTGTTGAGGATAATAGTGTTGCGGCATTAAATCTCAAAATATTTCAAGATGAATTGTTTACCCTGCATAATTGTACTTATGACATGAAGTAAAATGCATTTATGGTTACTTGATAAAATTTAAAGTGAGAAAGAATGAAATAGTAAATGAACACTAAGCTTGATACTCATAGAAAGTACTAATAATAGTTGCGAAATAACAAATTTAATTTAGTGGCAATACATTCAATAACTTGAGGTTTATTCAAGATTTACTATACTTCTTATACGAAATAAATCTAGATTTAGAGAACGTATGAAAGTTGATGACTATGAAATTATGTATGCAATTCATATTGATAAATGAACTAGTCATATTATAGTGTTTCTTCACTTGAATGCTAAAAAATAACACTTTACAATGAGGGACACATAAGTTTTTGACCTTATTTTAATATGAGGCTAGAGTTGTGGGTAGGATAATGTGCATAGTGGGATTTTCATATTTAGGTAAAGTGGGAATTTGTAGCAATCCTCATTATTAATATAAATTCTACTTCTTGACTTCTATTATAGATCCTTTCCAAATCAAGAAAGGTATTCATTCTAGTGCCTTGCGTCAACAACATATATACTATTTATCACACCAAAGTATTAGGGTGCCCATTTATGTGTGTAAGTCACCAAATAGTCAAAACCCTATACCCTATACCCTAAATCATTTAGAGTGGTTAGAATGCTTAAATATAGTAGAGATATACTGAGGCATTTTGTGGATGAACAACAAAGGAAAATAAAGTTTTGGAACAAAAATTAACTGAATTTGAGAACATGGTGAATAATTAAACTTTGACAGCTAAATTTGTGGCTATACAAGATCCATTCGTCGAAGAAGATGCACCTAAGAGAACATGTGAGAACCAAGATGCTAAATAATCGATCTTAGATGTAAGGGAAACTATGGTTACTTTATATATATATATATATATATATATTGTTGATAAGTGAATTGTGTTAGGATGCACAATTGTTGCATAGAGAGCATTCTAAAATAAAGAAATACTAATGTTCCAACAATAGATATGTCAAATTGTTTGCAGAAAAATCAGAATCTTACTTTAATTGAAATATGGAAATCTTACTTTCAATTATATCAAAGATTGCATGAAATAAAAGAATTGTTCGAAATATAAAGTGGAAATACTTAAAGATTTGGTTAAAAACAATGACACCATAAAGAATGAAACATTAAACATTTTCCTCAACATAAGATATGAGAATACATTTGAAATGTCCTTCATTAATTACACACTCTCCCATGATAACTAAAAAAGCTTCCACATTAAGGTCGTAGAAACTAAAAATACTTTTGTTGCTTAGTGTAAGAGTAGAAGAAATATTCATTAAAAAATGAGAATATCCATTATTAATTTTGTCATATTCAATGTTAAATATAATTCCACTATTGAAGATTACTCCATAACATTACATGATTAAGAAAGTGTAATCATTGACATTGGTATTAAAGAGGAAAGTAGGTTAAAAAATAATTATATATTAATAATGAGATTAACGAATTCATGTCTAATGTGAAAAATTTGAACAATCCCAAACCATGAAGCAACACCCTAGTTGTATGATGAATTTATCTAGGTAAATACATAATGTATTTAATTTTCCAATAAATTTTCAAATTAAGTATAAATAAATAGTGTTAGGGTTATAAAAATTATAGAAAAAGATTAATTTTATAGTTATGGACACACTTTGTTAACAAGATTTTTTTTCAACAATAAAATACTAATAACTAGAAATCAAGTTGGACAAGTAAATAAATGGCCAAGAAGAATATTTGAGACATTTTAATTCTAAAAACAACTAGTATAAGTACAAGTTTTCAAATTTTTATAAGAGGTGACCTCACCACAAATTTGCAATTAAAGATTCTTGTAAAATTTCTAAGATTAAACTTGGGTGACTATAAATATTAATAAGGTATAGTATAAAATACTTTATTAAATTATATATATATAGATTAATAAAATATATATTATATTATATTTTTTTTTATATATAACATGGTTACTTAAAAAACATATATTTTTGATTTAATTTCAGTTGATATATTTTAAATTAATTAATTAATTTATTTAGCTATTCAATAAAAATATGACCACCACACCATTAACAACATTAAAACAGAGTAACTAGGAAGCTAGTTTGCTACTGCATAAATCAAAATTATAATATGCCAACATCTAAGTAGAATGTGAATGTGATACACATCTGTCTTGCATATGCAAATGAGACCATAATAACATAACCATTGCATATGCTAATAAGATCATAATAGCATAACCATTCATGGCCATGCCTATTCAGCCATTAAATTAATTTGTTTATTTACTTGGTTATTCAGTTAACTTATTATGAAGTATGAGAACAAAAACATTAAATAGGAGGTTTTCTAAACCATTAAAAAACATTATAACAGATTAACCAGGTACGTAGTTTACTAATACATAAATTAAAATTACAATATAGCAGCATCCAACATGAATTGATATGGGAATGCCTTATAGGTAGACTATTTGGCTATAAACTAACTATATATCGACCCATAGTGAGTCTTAGATAAACCGATAACCTTCGACTGCATTTATTATTTCGCGTACCTGCCATGCAATAACAACGTAATTAAGCAAAAGAAAGGAAAATCATGACGTCTTTGTGCTATGAAAAGACATAGAAATATATGTGAGTGCAGTTCGTCTACTGAAGTTGCCATTACCTGGTGCTATAAGTTGGTCTATTTAAGGTTACTTAAGCTTCCTTTACCGATGTTGACTTCGTTGTCGCTGCAGGCGTCACAGGCGTTGTTGCTGTTTATCATGTTGTTGTTGCCGCTGTTGATTTCGTTGCCGCTGTTGGTGGTGTTGCCGCTGTTGTCGCCGAGGATGGGATTGCCATCGATCTGGCTGTTGGGGCCAATGACGTTCTGGTCGCCGCTGTTGCACCTGCGGTCGACCGTGTTGTTGTTGCCGCCGAAGTTCATGCTGTTGCACCTGCGGTCGACCGTCTTCAGGGAACAAAAAATAAAATTCTTTGCCCTATTTACAGACGTAACTGCTACAATCTATTCGTGCAATGGGGCACACTAGTTATTCCTTTTTAGCCAAAATCTTTCGCGCAATTGGACAGACCAGTTATTCGTTTTTAGCCAGAATCTTTGGTACTTATTTCTCTGTCAAAACAATATATTATATTGTATGGAAATGAAAATATATTATATTGTATGGAAATGAAAGTGGAAAAATATGTTATTTGTTAGAATCTTCACTTTCTCTTTTTTTTTCTTTTTTCTCTTTTTTTTGGAAGTTTTTACAGTGGGTGGTCAAATTTCTCTAAAATCTGTCAGGAATTTATTCAAATCACAAGCTTGTCCTGTGCCCTAGGGGTTTTCAGTGCCCTAGGGGTTTTCCACCGTGATCAATATAAAGTAAAAAAAACCAGTTTAAATAACACAAATCAAGATTTCACCTCAAATGTTTCCACATTCCAACACAGCAAAGTACAAAAAATCAACTCCTTTTAAAAAATTTATGGATAAGGTAACACAATTCTTGTTACTTAGGATTTTTAATAAATTTATGGTAACACAATTTTTTTATTAATAGATTTGTGCATTCACATTGCTTTACCATCCATTTTAATAAGAATCTTGGCATGTGCTACCAGATAAAATCAATAATTAATATTTTTAATAATAATAGTATATTTGGTGGTTTTGATGAGTATTTTTTATTAATTTTATGGATCTTGAGAACTTCCCAATCATAAAGTTATTAGACTAAATATGAAGCAATTGATTAAATCATGTCTAATTTACATGTGCCTACAACCCTATAAACCAAGTAACTCTCTTCATGGTTCTTATATTATTTTTATTGAATTATCACTTTTAAAAGTTGGCATTAGGGTCTATTACAATTTTTTCTTTCTAATTGAAATATTCAATGAACATGACTTCCATGATGAAGGATAATTATGACATGCTCAAGATATAAATCTAAGATACACTGTATGTTTATACAAAAGAAATACCTAACTTGTGTGTAAGAATCATAGTTATGTTTGTCATAGTGTGAGTTTAATTGGCCAAAATATTTTCCATCATTCCCAAGCTAACTTCAACAATATTTTCACCATCATCATCCTATTCTAGTGTGACAAAAATCATCAAAAGTGCTTCTCTAGAAGGCTTTCTGAAGATAGAACCTTCGAAAGGAAAGATAATTTCAAGAAGAGGGGCTCATTTTGGGAGGTAGTAAGAAAATAGTTGTTTCACTTGAATCGTTGATAGGGTTTTAAGTATTGTGATCAAGGATTTTCATTGTCCAAGTGTGCAACATCCTAATAAGGTATTGACATCTAGGAAATAGATGTAGTAGTTACTCCAAAAATAATTGGAGAATAATATAGCAAAACATTTTGAGGATTGGAGTTTAGCTTAAAATTTAGACACCTTAGCGAATATTATAGCCCCTAATATACAAAATGTAAAATGTTTGATCATACTTTTATAAAAATATTGAGATTTATAATTATTTTATATTAATAGATATAAATTTTGGTGATATTTAAAGTAAAATAATTTGATATTCTAAAATTTGGGGGAATCACTTTTAGAAAAAAATGGAAATTGGCGAAATGGAAAATTAGGCCGAGTGCCAATATTAGCCCCTAAAATTTTCCATGGAATAGTCATTCCACATCATGGCTTGTTCACAAGGATTGTAAGTTTTGCATGCCCATAGACAATTTGTAGGAAATGGTAGGTTGCACTCACAATAACTTTAGCAAGGCCACAATCCGATGTGTGAATTGAATCACAAGAATTCTACAATTAATGCCCAAAGACACTTTCTAGGAAATGGTAGGTTGCACTCACAAAAAATTTAGCAAGGCAGCAATCCCATGTGTGAATTCAATCACAAGGATTCTACAATTTTCCAAATGCTACTTGGAAATTTTTTTATGGAATTTCCCTAATAATGTAGTTTTAAAAGAAATCCTAGTCAATGTCAATTAGTCTTTGGGATTTAGGGTTGTGAGAAACTATTTTAGAAGGAATAACACATTTCTTTTTGAAATCCATAGGGAATACTAGTAATTGTACAACTAATAAAAAGGAATAAATGGGAATAAAAGAACAAGCATATCTGAATATTTTATATCTTTTGGATATTGCATCATGTTTGATATTTGAAATGGAGTTCCAAATTTGGGGACTTTCTATAGTTGTAAAATTTAATGGTCTTTAGATGATATTTTTAAACCCTCACATAATTAGTTGAAACTAATACTACCCTATGGTTTAGATAGGTTTGTCATTCTTATTTATTGTGGCTAAAAATATAATCATCACTATTTACTTTTCTAACCACTCTATAGTGATTCTAGTGGAAACCTCAATGGGATTTATGAGTGGTTTCCTCGAGGCTTGCCCAGTGACCTTTAAAACATCCATTCACGCTCAACAATCCATGTGTTGGTTCCACAAGTGCAAGGATTTCTTCTAATTGTGAAACTTTCTTAACCATTCAAATATCTTGTAACCCTTTCTTTGCAATGTGTATATGACATTGATCATCCCATAACTTTTGTTTTTCAATAATCCATGGATTTACTTGGAACTTGTGCACGGATTTGATTGGGACCTGCATATTGATAGTTCCAACTATTGACATGATTGTAATGGTTCTTTGGGCCAATGATTAAAAATGATGCATAAAATTGTGTAACACAACCTTAATTTATACATGAGATCATCCAGATCACCTTTATTCATGAAAATTTCAATATGATTACAACACCTGTAATCTCAAAAAATTTCCTAAAACAAATATTGGAGTCAAAGGAAAGGCTCTATGAAACCCCTTTTCCATTCAAAACAAAAGAAAAATGAGAGGAGGAGGGGCTCTCCACCACACCAACTTAAATTCAAATTAATAGATTATAAAATTGAATAAAGGGGCAAAGTATGATCTAGTGGTAAACTAAATTCATTTACCACCCTCCGGACAAAAAAATATTTAATAATAATTTTAAAAGAAAATCCTCAATTTTTTTAATTCAATTTTTTTTCATAGAGATATTTTCAACCATAACTAAATATCAACTTTAGTTATCTAATTATGAATCCAATTAATATTATTACATGAAAACACTTGAGAGTGGTATATATCATTTTACAACATAAAACTATAGATATTTGTAAAATAATTAACCACTAAAAAGGTATTTGTTAAAATGGATTCTCAATAAGTTAAAACAAAAAAATCATTAACATGACCATGGAAACAAAAGTATATTAAACATGCAATCCTATTATTATTGACAATTAATGAAGTAATATGCTTAAAATGCACTAGAATAAGGGTTGCATGCAAGATTGTGGTAAAAGGTCACTATGCATTGATCTAAAAATGGGGTTCTTAGGCTTCTTGTCTAACTTACAAGAACCTATCCTACTTCCAAAGCTTTAAATTTCCCAAGTATATTTGATTAAAAAATGCGGAAATAAGAAATGCTTGTGAATATGGATGTATGCTGGTATTTGTTTTCAGTTGATTATTTACTTTAAAATTTGTTGTTTTTATTGATATGGGAATGTACTTAAACTGATATATATATGAATATAACAGTAGTTTAAGAAGTAGTAAAAACAACCACATAAGACAAAAATATAATATGTTGTTCACCCTCATATCTTGGGCTATGTCTCCATGAGCTCTATTCAGCTCGATTAGCCTGTCTGTGATTATGGATTCAATTCTTTTACAAGTGCTACACTTAACTCCAATGTTTTATATAGGAACATTGGGCTCAGAACACCATCTTATCCCTTGGCTCTTAGAGCTCTTCGACTTTCTAGCTCTGGCTCTCGCTCTTGCTCTAGTTGTGGCTCTGACTCTAGCTCTAGCTCTGTGCTCTGGCTCTGGTTCTGGCTCTCAGCTCTTGCTTCTGGTGCTCGCTCTGGCTCACAGCTCTGGCTGTGGCTCGTGTCTCTCTCCTCTGGCTCTTCTAAGCGCTTTCGCTTGGCCTTTGCATGGCTCTGTGAATCGCTAAACCTCCAAGCAACTCCAACAACAATATGCTTATGTCAATTGAGCTCTCTCGCTTTTCACTCGACCTCCTATTGACTCCCCACACTCTCTGAGGTGCTCACAAACATTTATGAATAAATTTTTTTCCCAATTGTACAAATAAGTCGAGGTAGTTACATCGCTTATTCACCTATCGAACGCTCATTTATGTCATTCTCCTCACGGTGGACTGTGAATGATTTGTCAGGTCATTCGGCTGACGCTACACTTTTCCTGGTTGTTCACATCATTCTCGTGACGCCAACATTAACCATATGATAACTATATTATGTATTTATAAATAACTATTTCTGTTTTCATGTACACAAGTGGATATAAATTAAATTTAGATATCATTGTGTACACGCCAAAATGTGAAGTAACTAGGAAAGTGTCAGAATTTTGTTTAGTAAGAAAAAAATTATGTTTTTTTTAAATAAGATATTATATATTACTCACAAAACTTGAAAATTACATTAATTGGGTTTTCCAGGGGAAAAATCCCAACACAAGGACTAGAAAAGCCTAAAGTGGCCTTAGTATTATATTTTTTACATAGCAGCCATGGAAAAAATGGGTTGTCTGTTATTTGATAGAAACATAGGAGAACCCTTTTTACAATATCCTAAAAAAGGTGAGTATTACTTAAAACTAAATCCGAGTAGAGTAGACCTCAATCTAATATTTTTGAGACTAAGAATTTTCTAGCAGTCAGAACTCCGTAGAGGAAAAGAGACAAAAGGCATTTGGCAGAAGTCATTCTTGCTTAGTGGTCATCAGATCATCGTTCAGGCTTATGGGGGTCTCCTTGGTGCTCCCCTCTTGCTGCGCGATAGAGTTCAAGCGATTGGTGGAGGCTCCTGCTGGCTCCTTCATGATGCTTGGGGTGCCTTCAAATGTAGAATGGACCTTCATTGTTGAATTTCTCCTGATGACAGTATATTGCAGTGAATCTTGAGTTATGAACTGACAGTGGTGGATGAATTCAACATAGATGATAAATTTCTCAGTAAGGTTGTTAATCTTTGTTTCTAGTACCTTGGTACACTCCTCCTCATTGTGCATAGCAAGCCTCATCATGGTTTTCATCTACCACCATATTTCTATAGTTCGAACATAGAGCTTCTCGCAGGCTCTAGTGAGGGCAGGATGAGGGATCCAGGTGAAGTCGGTGTCAATATCCTCAGTCATGATCCGCATGGGTAGTAGTGGGTGAACCAAGAGAATGTTGTCAGGAAGCTATGCAATTGCACCCTCCTCCTCGACTGGAGCCATGGATGGAGCCATTCTTCAGAGCCATGAGAAAAATAGAGGGAATAGGAAGTGAGAGGATCAGAGAGCGAATGGCGAGCGAGGAGGAAAGAGATTAGAGGAGAAAATGAGGGGTAGAAAGGAGAGGGGGATATATATAGAGGTCAGGGGATGAAGGGATCGAAGGGGTAGGGAAGAGGGGTAGGAGGGGGAAGCGTGCAAAGAACAGATGCTATGTGGTGTTGGAAGAGCCAAGCAAAAAGGATGTGATGGGGAGGTGACGCCTCCACAAGGGAGAAGGGAGGTGGCAATAAGGGTCGTGACATTTGGCGAGCCAAGGATGGGTCTGGGCCCATGCGCCATTGTGATGTCCTTCCTCCTATACACAGAATTGACCTTGCAATGATGAAGGGTACATCAACAATTATTATTCGGTAGATAGGATATCTTTGTCATTAATGGATGCACAGTGCTAACAGAGGTCACCGTCCTCTAGATCCTTCCATGCTCTGGAGTTCAGCTGAAGTGTCCTATTTGTAACTTTATTTGCAATTCTATCCACGAGCTTATTACCACTCCTTCTGAATGCTTGAAAGTGGAGGCCTGCCATTATGTTTATTATGTGTTTGATCTACTGTATAATTTTTTTTAGACATGACTTGTTAGAGACTTTTTTCACGTCAATGCCCTGTTGTAACTTGTTTCCTATCTAGATGGCTAGCATGGAATCTCCTTCCATGATCAAAGGACTAAGCTTTAAGTTAAGTGCGATATTGGTACCATTTTCCAAAGTGTGAAGTTCAGCAACATTGTTTGTGGCTGAATCTATGTTTCCCTTTTATGCCAAATTATTTCACCTTTTCATTTTTTGAAGGCCCCTCCAAAACCTGGTTGGCCTCGATTACCTTTTGCTATGCCATCGTAGTTGAGCTTAAAGTTTCCTAGCTCTGGCGGCCTCCAGATGTATTTTTTATTGTCACACCTCAAGAAGGAGGTGAATTAATTTACCTTGATCTGAAGAAGGCCCAACATTGAGAGAATTCTCTCTTTGGAGTTGGTGGGAGGGGCTTCGGGAGTTTGAGTGGGTAAAGAAGTCACAGTTTCCGAGATTTCTCTTTTGATCTTCAATGATATAATTTCCTCCTGAGTGGGGATGCTCGAGGAGATTCTTGCATTGTGCTCCTTGCAAGGTGTCCATTATACTAGACCAGGAATTAGATTCCTTGCACGATTAACCGACGGATGTGAGAAGGATGACCTCCAGTTCGCAATGGTGTTCTATATGGAGGAGGGATCCCAATTTGAGCTGTTGAATACTAGTAATATCCAGTCCCCAATTCTGAATTTGTATGGGCCTTCATTCAGAAGGTGATTGGGGGTTTCCTCTTCTTGCTGACAGAGATAGCATGTGAAGGGATCGATGAGTCATTTTCTCCTTAAGTTGTCCCACATTAAGATCTTCCTGTGCATCACTAGCCATCAAAAGATAGATATTTTAGGCCAATGCTTCCTGTCATAGATGGAATTCCATTTCGAGTATGGTTGTAGGATATATAGCTTGGCAATGTATCTATAGGGCTCTTTTAAATTGAAAAGACCTACTGAATTTTTGCACCATGTGATTTTGTCCTCAATGAAGTGAAGGATGATTTGTCTTTTTTGAAGTTTTGAAGAAAGATCAGACCAGGCTTGAGGATTATTATGGGGAGCCTAGTCCTTTTGATCCAACTAGATTCTCCATTTGTACTTTTTCTCACTCGGTTTCCAATACTAACTTACTTTAGTATTCCCTATTTTGCATGTTGGTCTTGATTTGATGGTATTGATCTTGATCTAGTTGTGACCTTTGTTACCAAGTGTCTTCCCAAAAGAGAGCCTTGTTTCCATTGCCAATATCCCAGAAAATATGTTTCTGAATGATATCCCTATTCCCCAGCGCTTGATTACAGATAACTGATACTTTGATATTTCAATTTAGCTTGATTATTTTCTCCTACAAAAGGGAAGGGGTGTACTTAGATTTCCATAGGATTCCCCAAGAGAAGTTGGGGTTTGCAATCCATCTCCATAAGGTTTTGGCACCCAGGCCCTACCCCAGAAGGTTTGTGTCTCTTAGACCAAGGCCTCCATCTTTTTTAGGATTGCAATGTTTTTCCCATGCAACCAAAGCCCATTTATGATTAACCTCTATGCCTCTCCATAGGAAATTCCTCTCCATGTTTTTGATTTTGTGTCAGCTCGTTGGGGCCTGACCTAGGTTCATAGGTGATTTAGCCAAACAAATCCCAAGACTACCGGCCCTTTTGACAACAACCCATTGTGTGTGGACTGAGGTCTCACCCAAGGTAGTATGGGAGGGTGATGGAACCAAGTTTCCGCACCTTAGGGATGTCTTGATGAAGTTTCTGATGGTTCGCGGTCTGAACTTGTGCAATCATGCTGCTCCGTGCAACTGTCTATCCTTTGTGACCTGTGCCACTGCCTTCGTGTAGCACTATAAGGGCACGAATAAAGTACTACCATGATCCCTATAATTATTGTGCTATTATATTAGTGCTTAGCTTAAATTGTGTGGGCCCAATATTCTTATTAATCATTCAACATTCAGATAAGTGCACGTAACCATAAACAATATAAATGAATAAAGATAAATAGAAACACAGATGCACAATATTCCGAATCAACTTATTTTTATTAGTATTCCTCTTCAAGTACAATCCCAACTCCACCCTGTGCACTCCGCTGCAGGGGTCTGTGCACTTAGCTACAGACTCTACTAGTCCTCTGCGCACTTAGCTGCAGAGCCACTTACTACTCCTACGACTCAAGACTCAGACTTACAGACTCAGAGTTATTCTTCCATCATACTTACATGATTTCTTTTTCTTTTACATCTTAGAGCCTCGCTCTGTTTATACAATCCCATGGTCCATAGACCATGGGTAGGCCAACATTACACCACATTATTTTAAAACTCTTAGGGAGACAACCCTATCAGTCGATTATAAAATTCAGGCTCTGCGCCCATACTTCGCGTCGTCTTTACCTTACATTGACCAATACTCGAGCTTAATGCCCCAAAAACATGTTGTGGGGGATCCGCTACCCAAAAGGCCCCCAACACAAACATCATGATTCACCCTTGAGTCACTTCGTTGGTGCGGTGATCTTTGCGCGGAGTCCATCTAGCAGGCCTTGCGTAGCCTGGAGGTCCGCGGAACACTGTTTCGGTGTCTGCTATACTTGCTGCACACATATCTCTTAACCTTCGTGAGCAGGGTCACATCCCTGTCTAAAAGCACAAAGTCCCTACATTTGTGCCACCGTTCCTTCAATGTTAGCTATAATTGTGAAAGCTTAATCGATCCATGGTTGGATGCGTGATTTAAATAGGGCTTCTTTTTGTCACATGGCATCCACCTGCTCCTTCAGTTCCCTTGCCTATTGCATCTTGGAAAGTCATTGAGTAAGGATGATCATCTACACAGTGCCTCAGACATTATCGTACTCCTGCTGCAACTCTCGTGCCTCTGTCTCTAGGCGCTGTAGGTTTAGATCTTCCTCTAGATATGTAAACATGGTTAGTGCTTCATCCAACATCCCAGTACAATCTTATACCGCTGGGCCAATTTGCTCCAGCCCCTTTTGGATAGCACAAGCACACTACTCCTTGACTTTTGGGCATGTGGAGGGATGTGTCTTCACTCGCAGCTCAACGATCTATAGGTTCAACTCCAAACCTTCGCCGTTTCCTCCCTAGCCTCGTGGACTCCGACCACCAATTAGTGGACCTGCTCTATTGCCGGTAGCTCTGCCAGTATGGCCAACTTTGGGACACTCCTACATGCATCCTCTACTGCCTAGTCCAGTTCGCGAGCCTATACAATGAGCTCATCACACTACAGTCGGAGCTGCTCCATGTTGATTTTCTGCTCGTTCAAGACCTAGATCACGTGGCCTTCCCTAGCGCGGAGATCTATTATGGCCCCATTCTACAACAGTGCAGGGTTTCATGCTACAGGGCTGCCAAGTTTAAGCCCGTGCCTTTCATACTACTCATCATAGCCCGGTCAACCTCACTTGTTGTTGCTAGCTTGCCTTCGGGCAACATGAAAGTGTTGTCCATACGGGCGCACAATCTTTGTTCGGCCTCTACGATTCCTGCTGCGAGGTACGGGGCTATTTTATCTGTTTGGAGGGGTTGTACTTGTAATCCTTGTAGTTGCACTTTGAGCACCCCCAACACAGTGTTCTGCTCCATCATCATTTCTTGGAGCATGTCCTTTGTGACATTGCAAACCGTTTCACCGATGTCAAATAGATCATCTTTTGTGAGAGTGATCGGGTCAACAAACATCTTTTTCGCCTTCACCTTCTTCGTGGGAGTTGGTCTTTCAGGGACGCGTGGCCTCTTGAGTGGGTCGATGTTGAACCGAGGTTCGTGTGCTCTTCTGTCCTATCCACTTCCACAGTCTACTACCCTGTAGACATCTCCTCGCCCTCCTCGGGATCTTCTGTTGTAGTTTGTTCTACTTTATGTGCTACTGCTACTACTGCTTCCTCAACCATTTTTTGCACCGCTACCACCAATGCTGCTTTGCATAGAGCCCTAACCTCCACAGCTACCTTCTCGTTATGCCCCTTCTTAGCCAGCTTTGTGACATGACACTTGGCTTCATTGTTTTTCTTCTGCGCGGATGCCTTCTCCAACTCAGTCAAGTCTGGGGCACACCACTCCAGAGGCCAAGACTCCAACATTGCAAAGATCACATCATCCGTTGCGATGAACAAAAGCTTCACCCATTTCTGCACTAGATCCTTTCACACCTAGATATACAGGTTATGCATATCCGCCTTGAACTCTGCCGAGTTCTACAAGTTGTTATAAACCATGGGAGACAGGCGCAGCCTTTGGTTGATCCACATCCGGATGCTCACTTCCATGAGCACCCAGAACACCTTCATTTCGCGAATCCTCTTCACATCTTTTGTAACCCAGAGTGAGGCGTACCTCACGGCTTTTGGCAGATCATGTTCAATACTGGGGAACTGGCTATCCTCTGGCAGCTCCCTTGCAACCAACAAGATGGATAAGAGCAACCACATGTAGTGGAAGGTCTTACCCTACTCTTGGGCCTCCTTGTAGTTTGTCAGAAACTCCTCGCAAAGGAACTCTGCCCAGTTGAACTGGACCCCTTCCATGCACTACTCCACCTAGTTGGGTGGCTACATGCACCCCTTTGTCCTTAATGTTTGTGATTGCGTACCCTCACTTTTTCTTCTCTAGTTTATACTTGGCCTTCATAGCGTCTGCGAGGGCCAAGTCGTTGCTTTTACCCGCTATAGCCATGGGTTCATGTCCTTTGAAGGGAAACCAAGATTTTCTATGAATTAGGTCGTTCGTGATGGGAATAGGCTCCTCTAGCCAGAGATACCCATCATTCACTGTTGAGATTTTACGTTTTAATAAAATAGGAAAAAATCTCAGTAGGTGACAACAATAGGAATTTGTTGCTAGATTAGCTCCAGGTCGTTGGGAGGGAGTTAATGCATCCTAAATTTGATGTGAGAGGATTTATGAGGCAGTTAGATTCTCCTAGCTATAAAACAGGTATCCATACAGATTGTATTTTGGTGTGAGAGTTTGTGAGGATTTGATTAATTATGTAATCTCCTGTTTGATTAATAAATATTGTCGATGCCTATGTTTGGTGGACGTAGCCCAGATTGGTTGGGTGAACCACGTTAAATTACTGTGTCTCCTGTGCTTGATTTTATTTGCTGAGTATATGTTTAATCTGTAGTGCATCTTAGCTCTAACAATTGGTATCAGAGCAATGTTGGAGCGCTAGTGGATCAGGCATATTGCTGGTGCGTGGTTGAACTGTTGTTCAACTGCGTGGCGGTGCGCGGAGGTGCTGGTGCCAGATGTGTGGAGGTGTTGGTGCCAGATGCGTGGAGTTTATCGTGTTCTGGAATTTGGTAAACACTGCAAGATAGTCCAATTTTTATGCACCTATCTACTTGGTGTCGTTTGTCTTGCTGTGCGTGGAGTCCTGGAGTTTGCATGCTGGTGTGTCATGGAGGTGGAGCGTAGTTGAGCGCTGGTCGTGCGTTCAACTGCTGTCGAATAGAACTGTAATGCGTGGAGGTGCTGGTGCCTGTAAGGCGTGGAGGTATTCTGCTAGAGCGCTGGTGCTGGGCAACCCAATCTCATCCACAAGCAGCGAAGGAAAGTGTTGGTGCGAGTAAAGGAGGGCTGCTGGTGCGTGAATCGGCTTATATATATGTGTTGAGATATACATCTATATACCTGTTACGTCCTCCAGCGTAGAGGTATGTCAACCTGCGTGTAGTTTTGGGTTGATGCGCGGTAGTATATGTGTTTTTTTTGTGTATGTTGTTGGTGTGGTTTGGTGTTTATTGTTGTGTGCTCAAACAACAATATTACTGTGTGCTAAAAGCAAAACACCGTGTTGACATGCCTATGTGGACCTGCGTTGTACTCAACCAAAGTAGAGTTACTTGTCTCGAGTTGTTGTGTTAGAGTGATTTGAAATTTGTTTGATCGTTGTACGTTGCGGGTTCTGCAGTGGATCGGCATTGCTATGTTTCGTGCGATTTTTTGACTCTAGGCAGTGACGGGATAATGTGTATAGAGTTGTTACGATATTTTTCTTATCATCATTTGACGGACAGAATTAATTATAATAAAATGGGCTCGAATCATTGCCAACGATGATTATACCTCTTTCAGTGAGTGCGTTGATGCGTTCGATCCTCTAAACGTTGTGCTTTGTGCTTCCCTCTTCTCTTTTCAATGAGTCTATTTGGACATTAGGTCTCCTTTTAAAGTTGCGTCATCAAAACTGGGATTCATGACTGTCTCCACCATCAATCTGTAGATCTACAGTTGCAGAGTATTAATTTGAGTTTTCTTTCCTAGAGATGTGGACTGGCGTGGAGCTAAGTACCGTCTGGGCCCAGGGAAATCACCACTGAGAGAAATAACATCATGTGGCAAGTGTATTTGTTCAAATTTAATTGAAGTGTTAGGCAAGATTTTGGGGGAAATTTTTTGCGATTGTAAGGCATAGGAAGTTTTTTTTTGTTGGTATTTAAACACTGGTTTTGGAGATTATTGTGGTTTTTTGGTTGATACAAGATGGCGAAAAAGCAAAGTGCCTGGTTTGAAATTGAGAAGTTTAATGGCAAAAATAATTTCGAAATCTGGAAGGTGAAGATGTACGATTTTCTTGTCCAACATGGTGTGGCAAAGGCGTTGTTGGGCAAATCCAAACAGCCTTACAACATCATAGACAATGAGTGGGCCGAGATGGATGAAAGAGCGATAAGTGCAATTCGACTGTGTCTAGCGGATGATGTCTTGTTTAATATCGTGTCAGAGACAACAACTGCTGGTTTGCGAACAAAACTGGAGAAACTGTACATGACCAAATCCTTAACCAATAGGATTCTCCTAAAGCGACAGTTGTAAAGTTTGCGAATGAAGGAAGGTACATCGATTGCTGATCATTTAAATGCTTTTAATACTGTTCTTGTGCAATTACAAAGTATAGAAGTAAAAATTCAATCCGATGATAAAGCTATTACTTTATTGTGCTCGTTGCCCGAGTCATGGGATCATTTTGTTACTTCTATAAGTCTTAGTTCATCAGAAACTATTGAGTTTGATGATGTAGTTGCATCCTTATTATCGAAAGAAACAAGGAGGAAGTCGCATTCCGAAACCTCTACATCAGAAGCTATGATGGTTAGAGGTCGTTCGAAAGAAAGATGCCCCAGGAAGCCGAGGGACTCACGTTCAAAGTCGAAAGGGAAGAAGAGTAAGCTAAAATGTTGGTTTTGTGGCAAATCAGGGCATTTAAAGAAGGACTGCTGGAAGCGACAACAGCAAACTTCAAAAGCAGAGTCTTCGAGAGAGAAGAAATAGGCAAATACGACAGATACAGGTTCAACATCTAGTTCAGGTATGAGTGATGAAGTATTATTAGTTAATGTGTCAAATCATGGTCAACATTGGTTGTTAGATTCCGAGGCATGAAACCACATGTGTATCCATAAAGAATGGTTTAAGGAATATAAATCAATTAATGATGGAGTTGTATACATGGGTAATGATGTAACATGTAATATTGTTGGGATTGGGAGCATACAACTACAAATGTTTGATGGGACAACTAGAATATTAACTAATGTGAGGCATGTACCATATTTAAGGAAAAC
This sequence comes from Pinus taeda, assembly GCA_000404065.3. Lineage (NCBI taxonomy): Eukaryota > Viridiplantae > Streptophyta > Pinopsida > Pinales > Pinaceae > Pinus > Pinus taeda. The sequence continues at coordinate 120,047 of APFE030133259.1, forward strand.
CTTGATTTCATTAGGAGCACTTGATTCAAATGGGTATAAAACTGTAATTCAAGGTGGAGTAATGAAAATTTACAGAGGCATTTTACCAGTTATAAAAGCTAAGAAAGTAGGAAATCCATTTCAGTTAGATGGAGGTACAGGGTCAGATTTTGTGTCTACTGTGTCTGAACATGACAGTAACTCCATTCACTTATGGCATCAAATATTGGGGCATATGAGTGAGAGAGGGTTGAAAATTTTGGCTGATCGCAAGGTACTTCCAAAACTGAAGTCTGGAAAATTAGATTTCTGTAAGCATTGTCTGTTTGGAAAACAAAGTAAACAAAAGTTTAAAACAGGCAAACATACTAGTAAAGGCATACTTGATTATATCCATTTAGATGTTTGGGGACCAGCCCCTACAACTTCATATGGTGGTTCATCTTATTTCATATCATTCATTGATGATTTTTCTAGGAAGGTTTGGGTCTACATGTTGAAAAGAAAGTCTGATGTGTTTTCATTTTTCAAGTAGTTTAGAGCATTGGTAGAAAACAACACTGGTAGAACAATAAAATGTTTACAAACTGACAATGGTGGTGAGTTTACTTCCAAGGATTTTGACATCTATTGCAAGGATGCAGGGATCGAGAGGCATAAGACCACGGTTTATACTCCTCAGTAAAATGGAGTTGCGGAACGCATGAACAGGACTCTTCTCGAGAGAGAAAGGAGTATGCTAAGTAACGTCGGGTTGCAAAAGGAGTTGTGGACGGAAGCGGTGGCAACAGCTTGTTATGTGATAAACCGATCTCCATCGATGGCCATAGATTGCAAGATTCCGCAAGAGGTATGGAAAGGACACCCTTGTGACTATTGTAAACTCAGAGTGTTTGGTTGTGATGCATATGCTCTAGTGCCTAAACATCAGCGAACTAAGTTAGATGCAAAGTCTAAAAGGTATATCTTTGTTGGGTATGGTGTTGGAACAAAGGGATATAGATTGTGGGATCCTACTACCCCCAAAATCATCATCAACAGAGATGTAAAGTTTAATGAATCATCTCTTGTACAGTTAGATGTAGATAGTAGATTGAAACAGGATGATGTATCTGACTTTCAGCACATTCACTTTGATAGCATTTCTAACGATAGTAATGATGACCATAGTTTAGATACTAGTCATGAATAGGTTTCAGAATCAGAATATAAACAGGGTTCAGGTTTAGATCATGAACAGGTCTCAGATACTGATCAGCAAGAAGTTCCTACAGATGGTAGTCAGCCAATCGAGAAAGCGCCAGAAACATCCTTAAGGAGGTCGACAAGAGTAAAACGGCCACCAAGAAGGTATGATGATTATGTCACTTCTATTGCATTTACTGGTAATGACAATGAATCTCTGTTCTATCAGGAAGCAATAGAAGGTTCGAAAAGTGACAAGTGGAAAGCAGCCATGAAGGACAAAATCATGGCCTTAAATAAGAACAACACATGGGATCTGGTGGAGCTTCCGAAGGGCAAGAAAACTGTGGGGTGTAAATGGGTCTTCAAGCTGAAAAGGGGTGTGAATGATACGGAAGATAGGTACAAAGCACGACTGGTTGCAAAAGGGTTTTCTTAGAAAGCTGGTATTGACTTTCATGAGATTTTTTCGCCAGTGGTTAAAATTGTTTCAATTAGAATTGTGTTAGCATTAGTGGCTTTGTTTGATTTGGAGTTGCAGCAGTTAGATGTTAAGACTGCATTTCTACATGGTGATTTAGATGAGGAAATATATATGGAACAACCAGAAGGGTTTGTTCAGCATCGCAATGAGAAATTTTTCTGCAGGCTCAAGAAGTCATTATATGGCCTGAAGCAGTCACCTCAGCAGTGGTATAAAAAGTTTGATTCTTTCATGTTGAGTCAGAAATATGTTAGAAGTGAATATGATCATTGTGTTTATTTTAAACAGATGAATAATGGCATATTCATTATCTTGGTATTCTATGTTGATGATATGCTTTTAGCAAGCAAAAGCATAAAATAAATCAACAGGTTGAAGGCTCAGATGGCTAGGACATTTGATATGAAAGATCTAGGAGCAGCAAGACAGATTTTGGGCATGGAGGTTTTCGGAGACAGGAGCAATGGTAAGCTATGGCTATCACAACAAAAGTATATTGAGAAAATACTTTTGAGGTTTGGTATGGATAATGTGAAGCCTGTTTCAATCCCTTTAGCTTCTCATTTTAAGCTTTCTTCGAGTTTATGTCCTAATACAGATGAAGAAAAGGATTATATGTCTCGAATTCCATATGCCAATGTAGTAGGGTGTTTAATGTATGGGATGGTTTGTACTCGACCAGATATTTCACATGAAGTTGGGGTTGTCAGCAGGTACATGGCAAATCCAGTTAAAGAACACTGGTCAACAGTGAAATGGGTGCTTCGGTATTTGATAGACACAAGTAGTTATTGTATTACTTACAATAAGAGTAGTGAATTTGTTTGCGGATATGTTGATTCTGATTTTGCAGGTGATTTGGATAAGAGAAGGTCAACTTCAGGATACGTCTTTACTCTTGCAGGTGGAGCTATCAGCTGGATGTCAAAGCTACAGAACGTTGTTGCTTTGTCCACTACTGAAGCAAAATACATTGCTGCTTATCATGCTTGCAAAGAAGCAATTTGGTTGAAAGGTGTGTTTGGTGAATTTGGTAGGTTGCAGGACAACATCAAGTTATTTTGTGACAGTCAAAGTGCAATACATTTGGCTAAGAATCCAGCCTATCATAGTGTATCAAAGCATATACCGATCAAGTACCATTTTGTAAGAGAGGTTATCACTGAAAGGGGAGTCTCTCTTGAAAAGGTGCATACAAAGGAGAATTATGCGGACATGTTCACGAAACCAGTTTTGTTAGAGAAGCTACGCTGGTGTTTGGCTTCTCTTGGCTTGCAGAAAAGATAAAATAATAATAACAGGGCATCAGGTTAATTGTTGTCAAGGTGGAGATTTTTGAGATTTTCTGTTTGTAATGAAATAGGCAAAAATCTCTAAAGATGACAACAATAGAAATTTAGTTCCTAGATTAGCTCCAGGTTGTTGGGAGGTGATTAATGCCTCCTATATTTGATGTGAGTGAGTTAATGAGGTTGTTAGATTCTCTATGCTATATAACAGGCAATCATTCGGATGATGGCTAAGAGGGTGAGAGTTTTTGTGAGGTTTTCACTATGTAATCTCCTTTTTTATTAATAAATTCCTGATGCCTATGTTTGGTGGACGTAGCCCAGATTGGTTGGGTGAACCACGTTAAAGTTGTGTTTTCTATGCATGATTAATTCTACTGTGTTATTTGTTGTTTAATTAAGTTGTGCATCTCTCCAACAAAAAAGAACCACGGGTTAAACTAGCACATAGAAAATTAAACCTAAAAACAGGGTTATGAGAAGTCATGCAAAAAGTCAATGAGGCTTGAAATGAAATGCAGATAAACTTGTTAAGTTAGAGCTAGAGACACACGTGGATTGACAAATTTAAGAAATGAAGGGAAAATTCAATCCAATTGAAATGGTGGACACATTAAGTTGAAATTCTTGTGTAGGAAGTAAAGCCTTAAATCCAATAAAAATGGTTAAATCATCATGTTTAATCTAATAAAACATGGTGTAAAGATACAGGGCTACGCTGTAGGGTTTCGTCGTAATTATTTGAACAACATAAATGTCTATGACCACTTTCTTTCTTTCATTCATTTCTCAACAACGTCGATGACATCCTTCCTTATTTCATTCATTAACCTTTAATTCGTTCACGGTAAAGAGTGTTAAATAATATATAATGCACAAAAAAATACGAAGTAATGAAATGGAATTATTTCTAGTAGTAGAGCATAGATGAAAAAAAAGACTCAAATTAAATAGAATTTAACTCATTATTTCTGAGAAATAATTCATCTCCACCAACCAAAAACTATTATACTGAAAATCCACAAATTAAACAAATACACAACAGATTAAAATCAAACACAAGACTATCAGAAATCATGAAAAAAGTGAGGGATGCTTGGCATGGCGATAAACTAGTTAACCTAGAGATGTGCACAAGTAGATAGAAGCAATGAAGGGAAAATTAATTTAATTGAAATGGTGAACACATTAGTTTGAAATGACTGAGGGAGCAAGGTCCTAAATCCAAAAATAATGACTTCATTTCTCATACTGGATTTAGTAGGAATATTGAGGGTTTCTCCCTAAAACCCATCCTTCCAATTTATATCATCAATAATTATTTTCTTATCATAATTTCTGAGGAATGGTTTTATCTAGAATTCCTTATTTCTAGTGCACTCTCAGAATTCGTTAGGTAACATTTGATACATCTTACCACTAGAATTTTTTTTTTATGAATGACCATATTTGAAAAGTTACATTTATCATTCCATCAGATATTACTTTTATGGTTATTTTTGTATCTTCTAAGGTTTCCTCTTTGAAAGAAAAAGGGGTTTTTTGTTCTCCTAAAATCTAGTTTTTATCTGGCTTTCAATAACTGACTCACATTATTTTGCAGAGTTACATTATGTGGGTTCTATTTTTGGATTTTCATGTCTACCTACAAGTTGAAAATTATCTTGTACAATGATTTTTATTCCTTTCTACCATTATTTTGGGTTGTTAAGTAAACATGAAATCATTAGTTGCATTTAAATAACAGGGGTAATTTGCCCCCCTTAGTTTCTGTCTTTTCTTCTTTGAGGATTTCACCTCTATTTCGTACAGATGAAAGGTGACCTCATATAATTTTGTGTGTTTTTATCTTCTAATAACTCTCACTATCTCTATGACATTTTTATTGGGTTTTGTTTCTACTTTAAAGATATTTTATAAGGATTGATTTTGGGTCTTGATATCTAAAAATCACCCATATCAAATCATCTATTGAGATTTGTTAGTTTATAAACCTCTACTTATTTTCATTTGATTATTCAAATAACCATATCCATATACTTATTTATGTTTATCTATGTGTTAAGTATGAACTTCTCTTTCTCTGTATGCCTAGCTTTTCAAAAATTTATGGCTACCATATTAGGTATAAACCATTTTTAAATTTAATTTAATACTTCTTTGATTTCATGTGTTTGGTTACTAACTTTTATATATTTTTTTCTTGGGGTAGGTACTAAAATATTGTTTTCGTCGAGAACATTTTATTCTCTGTATCATCTCTAGAAATGAATTTTCGACACTCCATTATTACTCAACACATTGTCCATTTTATCAGGTCAGCGAGATATTCAACCTCTCTGGTTTCTACTTGTTCAAGGGTGGATTTTTTAGTGTCAAGAGAGCATGCCCTTCTCCCTCAATCATTTAAAACTAATGTGTTCACCATTTATATTAAACCAGATTTCCTTCATTGCTTCAATCTACTTGTGCACATCTCTAGCTTAACCATTTTATCGCTATGCCAACAGTCCCTGAATTTTTGCATGATTTCTCATAGCCTTATCTTTGGTTTTAATATGTTGTGTATTTTTTTTATTTGTGGATTCTCGGTATAGTAGTTTTTCCTTCATGTAGATGAATTATTTCTCAGAAATGGTGAGTTAAATTCTATTTTATTTCAGAATTTTAGTGTTTCCGTTCATCTATGTTCTACTGCTAGAAATTATTCCATTTCATTACTTCATATTTTTTTGTGAATTGTATATTATTTAACACTATTTACCATGAATGAATCAAAGGTTAATGAATGAAATAAGGAAAAATATCATCAGCGTTGCTGAGAAATGAATGAAGGAAAGAAAGAGGTCATCGAAATTTTTTATTTTCAAATTGTTACGACGGATCCCTACACCGGGCCCTGTATCTCTACACCATGTTTGATTAGTTTAAACATGGTTCTTTAGCCATTTTTATTGGATTTAAGGCTCTACTTCCTCCACAACATTTTCTACTTGATGTGTCAACCATTTCAATTAGATTGAAATTTTCCTTCATTTCTTCAATCTCTCTATCCATGCATGTCTCTAGCTCTAACTTAACTAGTTTATCTGCATTTCATTTCAAGCCTCACTGACTTTTTGCATGACCTCTCATAGATGTGTTTTTGGGTTTAACTTTCTATGTGATAGTTTAACCCGTGGTTCTTTTTTTGTATATTTTGAAGTATGTTCGTTTAACCCGAGGTTTTTGGGTATAATGTGTTGAGTATTGTGATTATGTCCTGTTTATTGGAATTGATCCAATTTTGTAGCATATATGATCTAAATATTTCTAGAGCCTGAAATATTAAGATTTTAGGGGAATTTCATTTTAAATTTTTATCTCAAACCCCAAGGAAAATTCAATCAAACACATATATATTACATTGAAACAGGCTTGCACCGAAATACTAAGATAGTTAATTTTAGGATTAATATCACTCTAAATAGCAGGAAACATATACATTTTACATTCGTTTCAAAGGAAGAGGATATCTCAGTTTCTAATTTCCCATGATATCAGTTATTTGTTTGTATGAGCTTAAGATCGTGGGGCCCATCCAATTTTTTTTAAAGAATGCACCATGCCCTTTGAGAGGCTGATGACTTCATCATTTGTTCCAAGCAACAACCATGGTGTGCCAAATTTTGTTCCCTCCACAACCCCAAGTTGTCCACCTAAATTAGAGATTGGAAGATGAGATTTGATTGATTATTTGAAGAGATTACAAGGGTATGTTTAATCTCAGCAAATACTCAACAGATTATGTCCAACCTATTCTGGACTCTCGCTTCATAGGGTTAACCATTGAATCTTTCATATGCACCTGGATTGGTGTTATTACATCTATGTTTTTGATCACTAGTGGGTCTAGATTGGGGTGGAGCTATTATATGTTGGCTCAATTCAAAATTTATATCACATAGTGCATTATCAGTTAAGGTTTGAGTTTATTTACTTTTAATCTTTGCGCACCATCAACATTGAATTGAACTTTTTCAGACTATATGAGCATATTCTTACATTAGATATTACTTTTTAATAATATTATTTTCTCCTGCTACTAATGTCGACTCCATATAGAGTTATAATCTTGAATGAAAAAGGACTTTGTATTATAAAGTGGATTTAGGTCCATGTTCACGTCATGAATGTTATTTTGGATGGCACACCCATTGAAATATTTGTTTGATATGAATCTCAACTTATTGCAAAATCTAATCTTATTCTAAGTTCCTTATTTTCTACTTTTTACATTCAAGTCCACGAAATGAGTATTATATATTTTTCTTTTAGTTATTAAAATCACTGTAGTACCTCAAAATGCTATTAATATGTAGGCTTATAAACATGTGGGTCTTGAGACACTGTATGCTTCTTTTTTAGTTCTTTAAGTTGAGACACTGTATGCTTCTTTTTTAGTTCTTTAAGTGTGATTCTCAAAAATTTTAATTTGATTTACTGACAATATATTATTGATTATGACCATACAGATGATGAGCTTCTTTAGAAAGGTATTTCATTAAATTATGAATTAAAAAGCATGCTTGCAAAACATGATGCTACAACCTCAGCGTCTCCTTTACCACAACAACTTATGATTTCCATCTCTCAAACACCATCATCTAGTGCCACTTATGAGGAAGATAAGTCTAAAGATGATTTTGGACAATTGGTCTACATGTAATGTGTAGATGTTTTCTATTTTACACTGCTAGTGATAAGTTCAAATCAAGATTTCATTATTGTCATCAAATGACATATAGCTATGGAAAAACTCTATTCAAACATACGTCAAACATTAGTGTGTTCATATCAATGTAAATCGTTGCTTTTTGGAAGTAAATAGAGATCTATGTCTTTTATGTTTTTCTCTCTCTTTATTTTTTTAATATTAACTTGCATTTTGATATTAAAAACGGAGATTTATCAACTCTTTGGTTCTCTTCTTAATCTTCAGATAAATACACAGTTGATTGTTTATTTATAAGATTCATATCAACCCATAGTCTGCTATGTTGGTATTTTGATTTCAAATTTTGAACATGGACTGTATATAAGATTGAATAGGCTAGCCTCAGTTGTATTAACAAGACATGCATTGAACCATTAGAAAATTACCTTCTGTGATTTGACCATTTTTCACTCTGAAGGCACCCACAAGAAGTATACACAGATTTAATTTTACGTTATGAAAAGAATGGAACTTAATAACTACAAACATTTATAGATTAACTGCATGAAAAACTAATGTATCAAATGTTGACAGATAGCTTTCCTTGGAGCTTGAACAAGTATACATGTACAATATGGTACACAGGCATGGGCCAGAGCCTTGTTCACTTGCAATAGATAAGAGCTTATTTGGTACTAAATTTGGCACTTATGCCACCTCCCAATATCTTTACATTAGTTAAGAAGTTGGAGGTTCCATGTGCAAGCTTCCTAAACTACTAGACATGGAGCTTTGAATTCTGTTTTTCCCTTGTCGCTGTTGTTGTTGCTATTGTGACTATGACTATTGATTTTTCCATTGAGAACACATTTGTGGTGACATCCTTGCCATTATTCCTATATGGGCTCCCACATTTTGACCATGGACTAGACCATGTGGAATTACATATCGTCGCTGACGTAGGCTTGTGATATTTGTCTCTGGGGACAATATGCTAGAAGTTGTGGGTGTTGGCACTGCAACAATTGAATTTAATGGGGTGATCAATGTACTTGATGAATTGATCGGAGATATCTGAGTACCTGAAACACTTCTGTGATTAGATAATTCATATGGTACACATGTTTGTGATATGCTCTGCCATGCTTTCCATTGTTTTGTATTTACATTAGTGGCATTTGAATTCATAGCATAAGTAAGGGGTACAACATGTTTGGGTGATATTGTACTTAATAGGCTACCCACATTAAACCCAACTTGAAATTCTACATGTCCTTTTTAGATAGAAGTTCAGAAGTAGCCTGATCCTCTTGTTACAAAAAGATTTTCTTAGTTGAGGTGATGGTTGTATTCGAGCATCATATCTTGTTTGACGATTCAAAAGATTTTGGTGAACAACTTGTTTGGAATGCATTGATTTCCTTTGTTCTTTTGATGATGAAACTAATGGAGGGATGGAAGAACATGCTTCTTATTATGACATGTGCACTTGTTGTTTTGGTTCTACAATAGGTGGGAACGACAATGATGATTGGTGATTTTCCATGGATAAAGAAACCTACGATTGTTGCTTTACTGATCGTTGGTGCAAAAATCTGTTTGGATGTTGAAAAAAGTTTTGAGTGTGAGACAAGATACCTGATGCAAAGTATAATATAATTTGACTCAGTTTTGGGTGCCAATTACAATAATATGGAAAAAAATGAACTTAAACATGGCCATTTCAACAAGCAGTTCATATACCCATTTCCTAGATTACCCAATTTCAAAAATAAATGAATATAGTATAAAACATCATTCAGTAAATAATGATTTTGATCATTTAAATAGACAAGAAGAGCAAGATTTCTCATAGATAACCAATCTCATAGAAAAATGTAGTGAAACCTATGCAACTAGGACATCCTGTAAGCCAAAGAAGAAGTGGATCATTTTTTGGATCTATTTCCCACTTAAAAAATAGTGGAAAATTTCTCCTCTAGTAACCTCACTAATTGTCACGTACCGACATGACGAAAGCATTGAGGAATCACATATTTAGCCACTCCATATAAAAAATTTATCTCTTCTTTAATTCATACAGAAATTTTCAAACATATGTAAAACTTTAGTGTGTTCATATCAATGTAATCACTGCTTTTTAGATGTAAATAGAGATATGCATCTTTTATCTTTTTATCTCTCTTTCTTATTTTCATATTAACATGCATTCTCTTATTAAAAGTGGAGATTTATCAACTCTTTAGTTCTCTTCTTAATCTTCACATAAATATACATTTGATTGTTTATTTATCATATTCATATCAACCTATAATATTCTATGTTTGTATGCAAATTGCAATTTTTGAGCATGGACTTTATATAATATTAAATAGGATTTACTATGAACAGATATTTTCTATAAGGACTAATGCACGGATGTTTGGTGATGTAGAAAACCCTCAAGGATCTTCCTAGGATCCTCTGCAGACAAGCAGATTAGTTGCAGTTTTCACAAAGATACATGCATATCTATGCTTAACAAATGAATATCAAAGTGATAAGGAATTATTACCTCGAGCCTTAGTGTGGCATTGTTTGAGAGCACAATGCAGTTAGGTTGAAGACCCATAAGCCTGCTGTAGATGAAAACTCGCACATAGCAAAGATAAGTGTAATATCACAACTTAAAACCTTGATAGACAAATGCATGAACATATAAAAGATATCTAATTGCATATAACTAAGCCACTCATTCTGGAAGATACTATATCAACATATAAACAAGTTATACTACCAACATCATGGAGTGGATAACACAACTATAGTTCTAGACTGATGTAGAAAGAGTGATTACAACCATCAAATGCATCAACCTTCCCTTACGCCTCCAGCTCCTCTCTCTCTCTCTCCCTTCTTAACCTCTTCTGATGCCTTAGTCCAAGACTCTGCTTGACAATCGAATAGGCAATCCTTTGAAATGTGTCGACCTCCTTCACAATGGCTCAAGCCTGGCATATATAGCATGTACGTTTAGGGTTGACAAGCCCTTCATGAGTTCCATTAGGCAAAAGAAATGATGTTTCATTCTTTAGTGCCCTTTCCCATTTGCATACTCCATTAGGAATTAGTAATTCCCCCAAACAGGTCAAGTTTCGATGTTTCCTTGCTTTTATGAGCTCACATAGGAGAGAATAGAGGGATATTTTCTCATTCAATTCACTCCTTTGACCCATAGAACTTGATGTAGGTTCACTAATATTGTTCTCGAGGTAGAAAGTAGAGTTACTCTAGGCACTAACTTACCCTTAAGCTTGTTCAGAACCATTATAAAGTAGGTTGATAGTGTCTAGACAACATTGGCTTGGCAATTGGGCCTGTGAACTTGGTCAGTCCTTCAATCATCATGTCTTTATCTTCTAAGTTAATGAGGATGTCATTTTCCTATATAATAGGTTCCCCCTAAAGTTTGAGATCATAGGCTGCGACGATGGCCAAAATCCTTTATATTTAACTGTCCTTTTCTTTGGAAAAAAGAGAGAGAGGATGAGAGCTTCGACTAGTATGGGAAGCCTGATACAACACATATATATAAAATAACTAAAATCATGTCCTGAGTCGGGCATTCCCACGCTCGGTAGCTATGTCTGAGTGATTTTCTCAGAAGAGAGATATGACTATGTTGTCCAGTGATAAGCACAATGTGAAACCGATGTCATTTTAGGATCATTCTGATGAGCTATCTCCAAAAAACAATAACTATAACTTGGGAGAGGAAACAAGGTTGAGTAGTGCAAGCCTCTACCCAAGGTCTTGATTTCTCTTCACCAAACATCATAGATTGATACATGTGAATATACACGTTGATGTCAAAAATGCATGAAATCGTCTAATTACAAATCAATAATGAATACCCTTAATAGATGCGAGGATGGCCACTTATAATGGTGATGGTCTCCAACATGCATAGTACAATGTAGCGAGTGCGAAAGATGTTTTTGTTGTTGAAAACTCATAGAATCATTTAACTAGGAGCCAATAATGAAAAACCATGATCAAACACAAGGTGACCTGCCACTGATGTCTGCAAGTACCAAGGCACTAAAGTGTTTCTGGGTCTTCGTCCTAGATAGAGTGTTGAAGTCGATAGGAAGAGACCTGTCAAAAGGTAGGCAATAAGGTGTCCTACATCAGTCGACACGAAACGGGAAAATAATGATTCCTTTTTGAGGAATATTTTGGGCATTGGGTCAAAGTAGCAGAGGGCATGGTGGTAGGATATGCTTGATGGGTTGATGTAGGAAACTGAAGATAAAGGTTTTCCCTTGAACAATAGAAGGTATGACAATGGTTTTAACCATGTAGCACTAGACTCATGAACACCAAATACTATTAGGATACATAGATGCAAGAACATCGGGGTATATAGACAAAACTGATAGGATGGTGAAATTCATATTGAGAGGTTGTCACAAGGAAGGCTTATCTAAGGGAGTTTCATGTTGACAGGAGCGATTGCTGCCAAAAAACTCTTTCAAAATATAGAACATAACACAGTTGTATTGTCCACTTTCCCCATATAATTACTTTAGTGATTCCAGATGGGTAAACTCATCATTATTTTCATGTTTTAAGAATCTGAAAAGGACCGAAACAAGAGCGACTCTATACCCTATCTGATTAGTTTAAAATGAGTCTAGACCAGAAAACTCGTCGATATTTTCATGTTTTAAGAGTCTAGAAAGGACCATAAAAAGAGCAACTCTATCCTTCAGCTACATAAGTTAATGGTTCTTGATGAGATAACTCACTGGTCTTTTCATATTTAGAGCATCTGAAAATATTGTAAAGAATGACTCCAGGGTGGTCCCTTTGTCATAGTTTTTAACTCGCTGAGACAAAAGTTTAATAGTATACCCGAGACAGTTCATTTGACTTGAGTTAATCTATTGATTCCAGATAAAGAGAAGCCTATGCTCAATATATTTATGCCTCATTTTGTAATGAGTACGAGGAGATGGAGTAAACTCAACTTTTGTTGTGAAATGTTAATGAGTCACACAATGACAAACTCAATACCTTCATCGAATTTTAATGAGTCAAATGAATAGAACTTAGGGTATCTTTTTCAGTTTGGTGAGCAAGGAAAAAGAGGTAAGAGAATTTCTCATTCCTTCTTTGTATATCTAACGAGCCCGAAGAAGGGAAAAACTCAGGCATTTTTTGATTTAAGAGAAAGAAATAGTCCAAAAAAAGCAAGTTCTCATATCGTCGTCGTAAATGTTTAGCGAGCCCAATGACGAAAACTCAGGATTTTTTCAATTTAACGAGCAAGAAAAGTTCCTAAGAATAATGCTTAGATCTTATTCATAAGTGTTTAATGAGTCTAAAGAAGGAACTCAGGGTTTTTTTCAGTTTTATGAGCAAGAAAAAGGTCTCCAAAAAGAATGCTCAATCGATATTTTTTGATTTAATGAGCTAGAAAAAGAGCAAAAAAGAGATGCTCGGACTATCGTCGTATGTGTTTAACAAGCCCAATGATGAAAAAATCAAGGATTTTTCAGTTTTATAGAAAGAAAACATCCCACAAAAGAAATCATTCATAGGGAATTGCACATGGTCATTTTTGTTGTTCTATCCTGAAAGTTCTTTCATTAAAACATGAGTAATTTTTGTCAATCTCAGGTCATGGTGCATGATAATTATCATTGGAAATGGACAAATTCTACTTTAATGACTTGAAATAAGATAAGCCATGTCTCCAAAGTGACTATAGGGGAGTTCATAGCCTCCACTTTCACCATTTGCATCATTTGAGTGTTGCGAGAGTGTTTTGGCACTAAAGAGGAGCAGATTTTCCACGAACGATTGTAGGAAATAAGGGTGACCATTCAAGGTGTCGTTAGTCCTAGGTAGGAGTTAAAATCTTAATATTCCATTATTCAACCTTTTTTATGATCTTTTGGGGTCATTTTGTGGAGATTTTGGGAGCCCTAGTTCTTAAAATGCGCCTCAACGCCCCCTAGTAGGCCTGTAGGGGGCGTTAAGCTACCTTTATGACCTGCTTGAGGACGTTAATCCTCCCTCTATCTCACTAGGGGGCCGTTAGTAGATGGGAGCACACCCCAAAACCCTAGGTAGTGATTTAATATGCATTCTTCCCCATTTGCACTGATTTTTGGGTTGATTTGTGCAGGTTTTGAACCATTATGAATAGTCTATGGAAATAATGGGCCCATTACCACCAAGAATTGTTGATGTGAAATAATCCTGCTTGCATACTTGAATTGTGCCATTTTGGGTTGATGAAGTATGCTAAGTTGGACTTGATGAAAGGGTAGGAGGACCTGTTGATATGTATTATTCAGTGTTGGGATCAACATGAGCAAGTGTTCAGGATTGGGTCTCATGAATTTGCCATTGATCATGATGATATTTACTTTTTGACTGGTTTGTCATGCAAAGGAGCATGAGAAAACATGACCAGGGCTAGGCCTGATCCTCGATCCACCCTAGAGCTAGTTCAAGCTTATTGTATGCCTGAGAGTGGACTCGTCAGCAACATAGTCGCCATAGAGAGGATTTGGTGACGTCAAAGAGTGCTCACATTGGAACAAAGGCCCAACTATTTCTTGCAGTTGATGGTGTCCTGCCTCAGATGTTCAATTGGTGCGAAGCAGTGCTTCTCCAGCTGAAGGAAGAATTGGCCACATGCAAGACTCAAACCCAACAAAGTTTTCAGTATGGCACTCTCATTGTCTCATTCACATTTGAGAGGGTACCTGTTATGCACCCAAGGATGAGCTTGGCTCCCTTTGATTTGAGGGAGCCGAGATAGTGGCGATGGGCATCACTTGATCCTTGCATAGGAGGAGGACCTATTCGACACTTTTTCGAGGAATATTTCTTTGAATGCCTTAGTGGCTAGATTCTGATGATTGACGACTATACCTATGAGGGCATGGACTTCACTAAAGACCATGACTTTATGCTGCCTCCTGGGACCAACTAGGGGCCTCAAGGTAAGAATGATTTTGTGATTACTTAATGTATTTCTAAGCATTCGAATATTTATGTTACGTTTTTGTTTATTTTATGGGTGAACAAGTACTAAAATGAAGTTTTTTGCTTGACACAGATGTGGCACTGGTACGACCTGCAGGTAAACCTCACCAAGTGAGGCCAAAAGGAAAACTACCTAATGGGGTGGTTGATGCTGACAGTCTTCGCGAGTTTTTGTGAACCTAGTGGGCTTGAGCATGGGTTTTCCCCCCCATCCTATGAGGGAGATCCTCGCTCATATGAAGCGGCACACAATCTGTGTACCTGAATGGTTTTTTATTCCTCTTCGGAGGATAGCTAGATCAGTGTTATCATTTCATGAGAAGTAGGCTCTATTAGCAAGCACTTTCGCATAGCCACTAGGTGTTTATAGCTAGGCCTAGTAGCCATTTTGTACTTAAAACACCCAAGTTTTGGAATATTTCTATCTAGAAGACCGGATTTGATATATATATATATATATAGATATATATATGTATATATCTACGAATATTTTGGCATTTTATGATGCAAATGTTTTTTAAGTGTTTTGGTAAATTTTTAATTGTGTAAATATTTAGTTTTCATACATGTATCTATAGCGAATGAGACATATTCCAATCTAACACAGAGTTTTCCAATGTATCAAAAATTGTATCAGATTCTCTAGGAATGTGCTTATATGTGATAACTTCAAATTGATGTTCCAAGGGTCGTACCATTAAATAATGATGTAACAAGGTTGGATTACCAACGTGATAATGATTTGTCAATTGCATAACAATAAGTTGAGAGTCTAACCTGACCACCAGATTGGAGATGTCCCTTCATGACGCTTGAGTGAGAAGTGAACTTATGGACATGTACTCAACAATATTGTTGGTGGTAGTACTAATAAAGACTCCCCTAGAACAAAACTGTTTCGACCCAGGTGTGCAGATGACCCAAGCAGCTGATGCAATGTATCGTGTGTGACAACTGGCACCATCCACGTATCCTATGTATGCTAAGGGTAATGAAGGCATTTCATTATGAGAAATATGAATGAGACAAATACTTCAATACATATCAAAAAATCCAGTCACATCAAAAAAATAAGAAAAACTTATAAATACATAAAATTACAAAGCAAATGCCTAGTGTATTACTAGGCATAATACTTTTTCAGATAGAGCCCATTTTGGGGATCAGTAAGCGGGACTCCTTCCTAGTCTTGAAGTTCATATGCCCCTTTTGAGAGGGCTTTTTTGACGACATATGGACCAAGCCATAAGGGTTGAAGTGTTCCTACCCCAAAGAGGTCATGTTTTTTATCATAGAGTAAAATAATATCTCACTCTTGGTAAGAATGAGCCTTGACCCTTTTATTGTATTGGGCTTTGACCCGGCGCTTGAGGGCCTCAAGTGTCAATTCGACATCTCGACGGGTTTCATCCAGTTGGTTTAGGTATAGTAGGCACTCCTCTTCATCAGTAGTGTCGGGCAATAGTTCAACGATGATTTGTAAGGAAGGAATCTGACACTCAATTGGTAAAACTACTTCTAGGCCATAAGCTAGTTGAAAATGTGTGAAGCTTGTAGCAGTCTTAACTAAAGTTTGATATGCCCAAAATGCAGGATATAACATTCAAGGCTACTGGGTTTTATGATACCCTGCTAAACTATGGATCATGGTTTTTAAGATGTCATTAACGACCTCTACCTAACCATTATCTTCAAGATAGTAGGAGGATGATTAATCCTCGCTAAAACCTAGTACCAATGTTAAGTCAGACATCATGTGATTTTGAAAATGAGAACCATGGTATGTAATGATCATGCGGGGCACACTAAAGCGACAGATGACTTGATTAAATAGGAATAGCATCGCAGTTTCTCCATTATCCCAAAAGGTGGGAAGGGCTTCGACCCATTGCGTGAAATAGTCAACAACTACAATAATATAGTTGTGTATAGCAGAGGAAATAGGGTTGCAAGTTATGAAGTCTATCCCCCATTTGGGAAAGTGGCCGGTGGAGATAACTGGGTGCAGTAGAGCTGGAGAAGCCTACATTTCCTTTGTATACACTTGACAAGGATGGCATTGCTGGATCGCCTTGATACAATCTTTGAACAAGGTCAGCCAGTAGTAGCCTGCGCACAAATTTTCTGAGCAATAGATATGCCAGAAAGACAACTGCAACATGCCCCAGCATGGCATTAATTTAAAACATGTTCCGCCTCTTCATGAGTGAGGTAATGCAGAAGAACTGTCTCTACACCATGGTGATCTAATGTATCTTTAAGCACTAAATAGTGTCACGCTTGATGGGGCATGCAATGAGAGTCACTTGATGATAACTTAGAATAGGACCATTGCGCTTGGAGGTAGACAAGAATGTTAGCATACCAAGGGTCAGTGGTGTTGATAAGATAGACAACTTCATCTGGAAGAGGGTCATGGTCTATATCATTATGATCGGCAATGGGAAGATCCAACAAATGTTTGCTGAAGACTAAGGAATTTTTTGCCTTGGCAGAAGTGAAAACCAAATAAAATTGTTGGAGGATCGTGATTTGTTTTGAATATTTCCCTCCAATTACTTGACGAGAGAAAACGTGTCTCATGGGATTCTACAAGGTGATGACAATAGTCTCTCGCAGTAGTATGTAATGTCAGAAGTGGTTGACAGCAAAGAAAACTGCTAGCCATAGCTTTTCCACATGTAAATATCTAAGTTTGGGCCCAACCAAGCCTTTTGATAGATAATATAGGCATGTTCACTCCGATCATCATGAGTTTGAACCAAGACCATTCCTAGATAGGATGGCAAGGTTTCCATGTATAGAACAAAGTCTCTCCCATAATTGGGAGCGCTAAGGAGTGGGACTGATATAAGCACCTCTTTCAAGGCATCAAATGATCGTTGAGCTTGATCATCCCACAGATATGACACTCCCTTCTTACGTAGGTGCATAAAGCCTTTCATCAAATCAGCATAGTTTATGATGAACCATCGTAAAACGTTTTCTTTCCCTTGCAAACATTGGAGCTGCAGAATGGATTGTGGTCCGGGGAATTAAGTAACTGCCTTTACCTTATCGGGACCAACCCTAATCATGTACTTGGAGACAATGAATCCATTTAAATGTCTAGACTCGACAAAGGAAACACATTTATGTAGATCCAGACATATGTTATAAAACCGACACCTAAGAAAGATGGCTCTTAAATGCTCTAGGTATTGTGTTCGCTTCTTGGAACGAGCTGGAAGGTCACCCAAGTAAGCTTGAACGATATGTCTGATAATGTAAAATGCATAGTCCATGGCCCTTTGAAATGTTGCTCCAACATTCTTTAAACTGAACGTGATTTCTTGATAGGAAAAGATTCCCCACGGGAAAATGAAGGCATTTTTGTGTTGGTCTTTGGGTTTCATAGCAATCTAGTTGCATCCTGAGAATCCGTCCATGAATGAGAATGATTCACAATGGACACAGTCATTGATGATTTGGTTGATGAACGATGTTGGAAAATTATTCTTCGGACATGTGGCATTCATGTCCTTATATTCAACACATATGCGGATGGTTCCTTGGTTCTTACCGATAGGAACCAGATTGGAAACCCATTCTATTAAGGGAACTAGCTAGATGAAACCAGTAGGTAAAAAAGTTTCCACCTCAATCTTGAAGGTTGTTGTTTTGTAGGGTTGGACTTGTCGAAGCCTTTGGTAGATAGGTTTAGCATTGTTGTATATCTTGATCTCATGGTCGAAAATAGAAGGATATATGCCACGAATTTCCTCATAAGACCAAGTGAATACATCGCAGAATTCCTGAAAAAGGCAGGTGAAGCTTGCAACTTCCTCAGGATTGAAATCTGCTCCGACCTGGACGTTCTCTATGATGCCTATCGTGACAGAAATATTGATGAGCAATGTCTTTGAAATATTTCCCATTTTTACTTCTAAGTCCAAATTTTGGATAATCGTATATGATGAGGAAACAATTTCAAGTACGTCAAGGGACAGAATTTGAAGAGGCATCATGTCTGAAGCAGATATTGAAACATGATGGTGCGAGTCCTCCCAGGGTCACTCTTCTAAACTCATGATCTCTATAATAGCTTAGTCCGTATGTAGGACTTGATTGAGGGGATCAAAAGAAGGAGCAGCTATGCGAGGGGTAGTGGTACCTTTGGCTGTGACCAAAGTGATCGGAGACATAGATACAGATTGAATGGCCTGGCAGGCCAATTCAGCTAGTGACAATGGCATTTTTTCTCCGTAAGTGTCAATGTCAGAAGGGGCTAGTAGGATCCAATGATCAGTTAGTTCTTAAGGAATGGATGAAACCCTATTGACCATTTGTCGAACTGCTGGTGGCAGAATAGGGAAACAACCCATCAAGGAAGAGCCCTTCAATAGACTGGTACTAATACTGACGTAAGAGTTAGGTACACCACCCACTAAGGGTACAGAGTTGCTTGGTAATGAGGAATAATCAGGGGTGAAAAAGGATAGTTGGACCACAATGACTACCTTTTCAAACAATCGAAACAGGATGATGCGAAAGAAAGCATACACAATGGCAGTCATGACGTAAGTCCAACTGCAACCCAAAACCATATTATAGTCAAGCTTTCTATCTATGACTTTGAAGTCCACCATTACCATTTTCCCATACAAGGTGATGGCGTATCTAGCTATGTAACCTTTTGGGATGAAAGTGTGGTCATCGAAAGCTTTAAGAGAATTCGATGACAAGGATAAGGTAGGAGAACCCAAAACGAGCCATCATGACGTTGAAATTAGACAGGTTGAAGCACCTTTGTTAATGACAGTTCTATGTGTTCCTTTACCTTTCGAAAATATTTGCACCTGAAATGTAAGCTGGTGACAAAGGGGAGGTTTACATTTTTCCATGACAAAAATTGCAAACATGGAATCCTAAGGATCGATACCACCAATAGCCGAAAGAAGAGATTTCCTTTCTGTTCGACATGTAATACTTCGAGCACCAACATAGCCGATGGCGCTTGCACCAAGCCTTCTACAATGTTGTAGTTTTGGGCAGCATGTGCAGATGTATTATGCATTATGCGTCGAAGTGCCCCTTTAGGGGGCTGAATCACAAGGTCAGCAATTGGCCTTTCAATATGAAGATCATTAGGTAGCAGTAGGTTTTCACTTGAGGAGGGTTCATATGCATGAGCAATAGGAGCTCCATAATGTTTGACTCTCATTTGTAGATCAACTGTTTCAAAGGTGTAAACAGTAGAGGGTCCTTCACCAGCTGATAGATGTTACGAACCACCATTGCCCCCTTGGAGGGGTTCGGATTGGTTTTCAATAAGGTGTTGCTATTGCTGAGTAGGGAAAGGATTATTCACGAGAGTAGGGGGAAAGGATTATGCACGAGAGTAGGGGCCCTGCTAGTATCCTTTTTAGCAATGAAATCTATGCATTCCTCAAGACACGAACAATGATAGGTCGTGTGGTCTTCAAAACATATTTTTCAAGGGAATCTAGTGGGTTTAATATTTCCATATTCAAAGGGCGCAACAAACTTTTGCTTCCGGTTTTGTTGCTGTGTTGACTGCTCTTTAGAAGGAGCGACCTTTTTCTTATTCTTCTTGTTCTTACCAACAGGTTTTTGTGTAGACTGCACAGTTTATCACGATGGTAGGAAGAGAAGTCGATTTGGTGGGGGGTCCACTGACATCTGGACAATGTGACTATTGAGTTTTTTTATAACAACCCCGAAGGTTGTGTCAATAATCCCATCGGTGTGTGCTTTGGGTTGTTGAGTAGTAGAAGCATTGGAGTTGCGAGGGGCATTGAGAATTACGTCGTATAGAGTGCCAAACTGTGCATATATCAGATATAAATTTTGGGCACAATGAATGGATTGGTATTTTGCGACCACACCACCTAAGGAAACATCTTCAGCAATTTGAGAGAGTAGAGACTTACCGAACCAATCCGCTAAGAGATAGTTTTGGAGGGGAAATTTGACTAGCATATGGCTACATCTCCATTCATGTATATGATCAGATATGTGGGTGGTGGTATTCTAACGTAATGAAGTGAGGAGCTCTATCCCAATTTCGTAGTGGATGGGTAGCTGAAAGTGCTTTAAGAATTCCATCACTAGAGTGCCAAAGGTATTCACTAGCACACATGGTAACTCAATGTACCACTTGGTTGCATTGCTATTAACGGTGTGGGGAAAGAGATGTAACTAGATACTATCATCCACTATGGAGTTAGAAACAGGCCATAGATGGTAGGTGGTGACGTGTGTACCCAGATCCTCCCCTTGTTTCCCTTCGAACACTGGGATTTTTGTTGGTATTTTATGCACGATTGGCGGCCAAAATAAGTTATGATAGATGGAGTTGTTTGTATGTTCGTACAAGTCAGGGATATCAAGCATTGCTAAGAAAGGAAAAGAGTCGATGCCCTCAAATCAGGCCAAGGTGATGACATATGACTTAAGGATCCTTTCAGTCCACCCATCGTGTTGTTCTGAATATTATACATAGTTTGTGTGGTATAGCAAGTGCCTTGGGGTATGGTATTTTATTATGTGTTTCCATAGGGATTGTTAGGCTGGCGGATAGAAGTGCCCCCAGGATAAGCAATGCCCCCTTCACTCATTTTAGGTTGTGAGTAGGGTACCCCCATGGATTTATTGGGACCTCCTTGAGGGTTCCCACTT
Source organism: Pinus taeda (assembly GCA_000404065.3). NCBI lineage: Eukaryota > Viridiplantae > Streptophyta > Pinopsida > Pinales > Pinaceae > Pinus > Pinus taeda. Next base: position 141,405 of record APFE030133259.1, read on the forward strand.
GCCACATAACAAACCATAGCTCCTTGACTAACATAAGGAGGGTTGATATCAATCAATATCTGATCATGCATACCTAAAAAGGAAGGGGGTAATGTTACGCTCCCGGCCGGTATATGCATATTAGGAGTGGTGTTCCCAGATACCTGAATCTAGGGGTTAGAAATATATGATGGATGCCAACCATATTGTTGTTTGAAGGGACCCACGCTAAGTGTGCTATATTGAGTGTTATAACGAGCGCTATATGTAGCACTTGTTGAAGGTATAGGGGCTGACACAAAAGGGGCGAAACCCAAAATTTACTAGGTTCCTCTCGTGGATGGTGTCATGATAGGGTTTGAACTTGGGACAAATGGGATAGCAAGGTTCACCATCGTAGGTGTGGTACTAATTGTCGACTGGGGAAGTGGTGGGGGACCTAAAGTGTCCAAAAAACCCCACGACCTATTAGTCATTGACAGGATGGGTGGAAGTGTTCCAACTGAAGACAAAGAAGGTATAGATGCAACAAGAACCAAGAGTGGGCCCAATGGATTCATGATTGGAGGATTGTATGGAGGAAGAAATCCTTCAGTAAAGAAATCCTTTGGTAAGCTTGCATCGTGGGATGTCCAAACTGATTGTGTGTGAGATCTCGGAGACTGATTTCTCAAAGACAGGGAATCTAATTCACTAGAGCTCGACGGATCCTCCAAAGTGGGTGGGGAAAGTTCTAATAACCGTCTACATTGACAATGAGCGTAGGATGTAGCCATGGTGGCTGATCATTTTTATCAGTAAATTTTATAGTGATTTTTATTAAACCATCGTTGATAACACTCTGGCGCCTAAAAAATAAAAAATACACTAAGTAAATCAATCAACGAGTAGAGGGAAATGACCCTATCTGATAAGCACTGATCATTAGAGATGAAATCGAGTATCACAATGAATAACAAAGAGAGCTGGCCAAATGTATAGTTATGGTTACTCTAGAGCTTCACCTGAACCTTAGATTAAGGGGCCAAGTACTCTCGTGAAGACAAGCACCCTCCCAGAAACTGAAAACAAAGTAGGTATGCTTGTGTTAGTACTAGGGCAGCCCGTCCCAGTCACCTTGTGTTAGTCCCTATAAGTATTGCCACTAAGGATACCTCATATCACACACACTATCGCGGGGAACATAGGCATAGATAGTATGCTTTGTGGGCAGGATACCTAAGTCCCCGACTCAGCACCGATATCCCCGAAGGGATCCTTGATACACAAAATACCCAAATGATATGTAAGAGAAGGTGGGCTACCTTCACTTGCAGTCCAATGTTGTCTCATATTTAACTCCACTTTTACTGGAGTGGTCCTAGTTAGTATGAGTGCAGAAGGGTTTCCCTCTTTTAATCACACTAGTTTTAGTGTATGATCTTGGGAGCTCACACTACCTATCCCAAGATCCTAGCCTAAACTGTAGTGTGTTTAATCCAAAAATAGTTGTTGATTGATTTTATTAGGTAGATTTTAAATGTACTTAATTAGAGTCTTCGGTAGGGGTGTTAACATATGAAATTATATGGGACTCCAACTCAAATTATGCAAAAATAATGCTTGTAAATGTTCACTTTCACTGAATAAGTTGCTTCTACAAAGGGAGAGTCATTCATATATAGATATTCATTCCATGCATCCTATTCAGTACAACATTAGCATAATTGACAGAACTTCAATGTTCACTAACAACTATTGTAACCAAATAATGTAGAACTTAATGAACTAATGGAAAACAGTAAAAAAGACGTATGAAATTATATGGGACTCCAACTCAAATTATGCAAAAACAATGCTTGTAAATGTTAACTTTCGCTGAATAAGTTGCTTCTACAAAGGGAGAGTCATTCATATATTTATATTCATTCCATGCATCCTATTCAGTACAACATTAGCATAATTCACAGATCTTCAATGCTCACTAACAACTATTGTAACCAAATAATGCAGAACTTAACGAGCTAATAGAAAATAATAAAACAAAATTGTATTTTTTCTTTAATGAAAACAAAAACTTTAAGAAGTAAATCTATTTTCTTTTAAAAAAAAATTGTTTAGGACACAGATCATTCAAGCAGGTGCATATGCAGATCATCTGACCCTAGAATATGGGGATTTCAAAGTTAAATTGTACCTTAAATGGTGTGGTGTTTACAGAGTAGCTGGTGGAAGTAGATGTGTTTCTAATGGGTAGTTGTTGAAGGATCTAGGAAAAGTTTTCCATTATCATGTTCCTTTGTCACTCAAGGGCTTCTTCGAGAAATATTTTGGTAGCATCTCTTGCCCCCTCATTTTCACTTTCATTTGCCATGGGAGGCTGTTAGGATTTGCAAGGTTGTTCTTGCAAAGGTTCGACCAGTTCCAGCCCCAACTCCTTATATCTCGACCTTCTTAGAGACATGCAAAGAAACAGAGAAAGAGCAGACAGCTCTAATACCATTGATCTGGATTTAAGCAGGAATGCAACAAATTAGAGAAATAGCCATAGATATAGAGATGCAACATAAATAATACTTAATTTTATTAATGTAAAATATTGAAATATGCTTACAAACAGAAATGGAAATAAACCAGCTAGGGCAATGGTAGCTTATCTCTGAGAAGAAAGGTGGTGGGCAGATGCATCTGAAATGTCGCACAATGAGGCTCGAGGGACTATTTATTGTCGAGAAATAATGGAAAACCATAAACATCCAAAAACCTAGCCTTAGGAGATGAAATACCAAACTATGGGCCCCATTTGGGTAAATTGGTACATGATCTTCCTGGGGTTGTAACTTTGCATACGATCTCCGTTTGATGCACACAATACGTCATTAGAAATATATATATGAGGATTAAAATTTTTAGATGAGAAACGTGAGTCCATGGACCCATGTTTCTCTCAATGTTCCCAAAATCATTGCTTAGGGCCTGAAAACGGCTCTGGAAGTTTAGGACCTGAAAAACTACTAAAAATAGTAAATTATGCTACAATTAAGGAAACTAAAAAATTGAAAGAAACAATGGTGGGGGCCGAAGTGGAATTGGAGGGTGACCACCAATTTCCAACTCGATCATTCGCCCCCCTCCATAGGAAGCAGTGGTCCCCATTATGTTGATTTCCTCGACGAGATGAGGAAACTTCTACTGAACATTGTCCCTAGTGAGTCACTTGTCGTGGTGAAGGAGCTGGCCTGCTTTGACCACTCGATACAGTTAGATCTTCTGCTGGAGAATGTGCTTGATCTATGTGTCCATGATTCAATCAGTTGTAACATGTTCCATGCAATCTCGGTACAGGCTAAGGAATGGTGGAATGTTAAGCTCAAACGCATTGTCTCCCATAGCCATGGTAATGGTGCAAGGACCATATCAGAGTGGTTTGAGCTTCTCATGGGCTCTTGTAAGGTGTTCTTTCTGCAAGTGCAACCAAAATTTGTCACCCACATGAAACTTGTGTGGCACTGGATGTTGATCATGTTGTTTCTTGTACTTGGCACTTTCTACAATGGAGTGATGATAGATCACCCCATGGAGTAGAGGTGCTCCGGAAGTCAGATCGAATGAATGCTTAAATTGACAGTGCAATAGTACCCTTGTGGGTGAGGAGTAGATGGTCCTATATTCTTTCATGACCGTATCCATCTGTTGCTGCTACTGTGTGGAGGAACCCTTCACAACGATTACGATCTTCTGCTTACTTTGAGGGTGAACTACAAAGAAAATAAGTTTCCTAGTCTGGGAGATGAATATCTTACTGGCTTTCTTAGTAGAGATCAAAGAGGTGGCGATAGGTGGGGCTGCCTCTGGTATATCCTATAATGGATTACCCAAAGAAATAATAACAATGTGAGGCCTTGACTCATACACAACATGTCACCTCCACAAGTATGGTTGGCATAATAATACATCACAAACATAAAGAGGTGCAACATCACACAATACCTCATATGTGAAGGGCTTGATGGTTTAGGGAAGGCAGCACTATTGGCAGACTCATACATCTCTTCCTTGGTAAAACCACCTGATGCTTTATGGCTTTAGGTGTGGTGTTGTCAGAAGGCCCAACTACTTCATTACCTCTACTAAAATGAGGTTCTTTTGGTTGCCACTATCAACAATGAATTGTAGTAGCAAACCCTTCACCTACATTTGTGAGTGGAAAAGATGCTCCCCCTCCTCTGAGTGTTTGGGATCATTTTTCTGGATCTTGGTGGTGGCAACAATGGCGTTGGGCTCCATGTCAATGTTCTACTTCCCTTTTTCATTCCTATTGTCGGGTTCTAACTCAGGGTCGGAACATGCATCTAATTCTGAAGACTTCGGCTTGGTCACTAGCAACTGCTTGGTCCAACACTCACTTGTGTTGTGAGTGGGGCTATTATGGAATTCACACCACTTTCCTATGTCCTTCATTGACTTTGTAGTGTTTCTCTTTTCTTGTGGCTCCAACGCGTTGTCTTGGGTCACTCCACCTTGGCTTTGTCGTTTGTTCTTTGAACTCACAGATGCAAAGTCTCGCTTCTTCTGTTTAAACTTCTGCTCAATCTTGATGGGGTATTAGTATGCCGCGATGAGTGAGGAGTTGTCCAAGAACTCCATCTCATCCTGGATGTATCTAAGCAGGAAGTCGTGATATTTGAGTACCAAATTTCACTCAGAATCCTTGATACCCAACTTTGTGTGAAGGGTATGAAAAATATTGGTAAACTCTGGCACATCCTAGTCCCTTCCTTGCTGTGGCATGGTCCACTTTATGTATTTGTCCTCATATATTTTGATAGGTTAGTACTACTCCTTAACATCATCCCGAAACGAATTGAAGTGGGTATGGCTGAAAATAGTGAGTTCGTACTTTCATCCTTCTACTCGAAGTAGGTTTCCCGCTAGTCCCTTATGTGGGGGGTTGCTTTGAGAAGTGAAGAAGTGATCTTTTCCCGGCTGGAAAAATCATGAATAGAAAAGTAACCTTCAAGTAGATTTAACCATTTTGTGCGGAATCTACATCTATTTGACTCTCAAATATGGGGATTTCAAGGTTAACTTATACTGTAAAGGGCATGGTGTTTCCATAGTAGCTGCTGGAAGTAGATGCATTGCCCATGGGTAGCCACTGAAGGATCTGAATAAAGTTTTCCATCATCGCATTCCTTTGTCACTCAAGGGATCCTTCAAGCAAGATTTTGATAGGATCTCCTCCCCCATCATCTTTCTTTTCATCTGCCATTGGAGGCCATTGGGATTTGTGAGGCTGGTCTTGGAAAGTTTCGACGAATTTGAGCCCTAACTCCTTATATCTCGACCTCGTTGGGAACATGCAAAGAAAAATAGAGAAAGAGAAGACTGCTTTGATACTATTGATCCAGATTTTAATAGGAAGGCAACAAATTACAAAAATAACCATAAATACAGAGATGAAGTAGAAATAATACTTCATTTCATTACTTTAAAATACTGAATTATGCTTACAAACGGAAATGGAAATAAACCAGCCAAGGCAATGGTAGCTTATCCCTGAGAGGAGATATGGCGGCTACATGCCACTAAAATGTATTAAAATCTAACTCAAAGGCCTACTTATTGCTGATAAAAAATGGAAAACCCTAAACATCCAAAAACCTAACCCTCAGAGATGAAGCGCCACACTATGGGCCCCGTTTGGTTAAATTGGTACATCAACTTCGCAGGGTCGTAACTTTGGCATACGATCTCCATTTGACGTGAAAAATACCTCATTAGAAATATCTATCTGAGGACTCGAACTTTTGGATGATCAACATCAGTCCATGGACCCATGTTGCTCCCAATTTTACCAAAAAACATTGTTTAGGGCCTCAAAATGGCTCCGGATGTTTAGGACTCGAAAAAATGCTAAAAATGGTAAACTGTGCTACAATTAAGGAAACTAAAAATTGAAAGAAACAATAGTGGGGGTCCAGGTGGAATTGGTGGGTGGCCACCAATATCCACCTAGATCATTCCTCCCCACTTAGGAAGCAATGGTCCGCATTGCATTGAGTTCCTCCATGAGATGAGGAAACTTTTGTTGAATTTGGTCCTCGGTGAGCCACTTACCCTTGTGAAGGAGTTCGTATTCTTTGACAACTCAATAAAGTTGGATATTCTATTGGAGAGTGTGCCAGATCTACATGTCCATGATTCGATCAGTTGCAACTTTTTCTATGCAATCTAGATTTAAATTTGTTGGTCTAGGCTGTTCTACAATGTCGGATGTGTCTAGTAATGGTGGAAATTGTGGTCGAAGGTGGTCCACATTGAACACTAGGTGCAGGCCAAGGAATGGGGCAATGCTTAGCTCAAATGAATTGTCTCCCACAATCTTGGTAATTGTGTAAGGACCATATAGGAGTGGTTTGAGCTTCTGATGGGCTCTTGTAAAGTGTTCTTTCTGCAGGAGCAACCAAACATTGTGGCCCACCTAAAAGTTTTGTGGTACCTCATGTTGATCATGTTGTTGATTCTACTTGGCATTTTCCACAATGAAGTGGTGATAGATCATCTCATTGGGTAGAGGTCCTCCAGAAGTTAGATCAAATGACTACTTTACCTGACAGTGCAATGGTACACCTATGGGAGAGGAGAATATGTTCTTGTATTCTTTCATAGCTGGATGCATCTCTTATTGCTACTGCATGGAGGAACCCACCGAGGGCTTTGTGATGTTCCCCTTACTTTGAGGGTGAACCAGACTAAAAATAAATTTCCTAGTCTTGGAGAGTGATATTACTCCCTTTCCTACCAGAGATCAAAGAGGTGGCAGTAGGTGGGGCTAACTCTGGTATCTTGTATAATGAATTACCCAAAGAAATAATAACAATGTTGCCTCTACAATTATGGTTGGCCTAAAAAACCGTCACAAACTTCAAGAGGTGCAACATGACACAATGCCTCATATGTGAAAGGCTTGATGTTCTAGAGAAGGCGACACTATTGGCCAACTCAACATTTCGTCCTTGGTGAAGCCACCTGATGCTGTATGGATGCGGGTGTGGTGTGGTCAGTAGTGTTAACCACTTCACTAGCTCTACTAAAATGAGGTTCTTTTGGCTGTCACTGTCGACAATGAATTGCATTGGCAAACCCTTCACCCACATTTGTGAGTGGAAAAGATGCTCCCCCCTCCTCTACGTCTTCGAGCTCATCTTGATGGATCTTGGTGGTGGCAACAATGTTGCTTGGCTCCACGTCAATGATCTGCTTCCATTTTCCATTCTTCTTTTTGTATTCTGGCCTTCAGCTTGACCACTAGCAGTTGCTTGGTCCAACACTCACTTGTGTTGAGAGTGGGGCTTTTATGGAGCTCACACCACTTTTGTATGTACTTCTTTGACTTCGTACTGTTGTTCTTTTCTTGTGGCTTCGATGAGTTTCCTTGGGTCACCCCGCCTTGGCTTTGTCCTTTGTTCTTTGCAGTTGCAGATCCAAAGTCTCGCTTCTTCTTTTTAAACTTTTGCTTGATCTTGACGGTGTATCAGTACGCAATGCCGAGGGAGGAGATGTCCAGGAGCTCCATCTCGCTGAGGATGTATCTATGTAGGAAGCCATGAAATTTGAGTACCAAATGTTGCTCACAATCCTTGATATGCAACTTTTTGTGAAGGGTATGAAAAATATTGGTAAAGTCCAGCACACCTTGGTCCCTTCCCTACCACAATGTGGTCCAATTTATGTATTTATCCTCATATATTTTGACAGGGTAGTATTACTCCTTAATGGCATTCCAGAATGATTTCCACATGGGTGTGGCTAAAAATAGTGAGTTTGTACTTTCATCCTTCCACTCACAATACGTTTCCCACCAGTCTTTGACATGAGGGGCTTCTTTGAGAATTGCAAAAGTTATATTTTCTCGGCTGGAAAAATCATAAACAAAAAAATATCCTTCGAGTAGATTTAACCATTTATCTATGACATATGCATCTATCTGACCCTTGAATATGGGGATTTCAATGTTAATGTTTACCTTAAAGGGTGTGGCATTTCTAGAGTAGCTACTAGAAGTATATGCATTTCCCATGGGTAGCTGCTAAAGGATTTTGGCCAAGTTTTCCATCATCGCATTCCTTTATCGCTTGAGGGATTCTTCGAGCAAGTTTTTGATAGGATCTCCTTCCCCCTCATCTTTATTTTCATCCTCCTGGGGAGGATTTCAGGATTTATGAGGCTGGTCTTGTAAAGGTTCGACCAGTTCCAACCCTAACTCCTTATATCTCGACCTTGTTGGGGACATGGAAAGAAAACAGAGAAAGAGTAGACTGGTCTCATACCACAGATCCAGTTTTAAACAGGAATGCAAAAAAGACTGAAATAACTATAAATATAGAGATGCATCAAAAACATTACTTCATTTCATTAATGTAAAATACTGAAATATGCTTACAAACAAAAATGGAAATAACGTTGCTAGGGCGATCATAACTTATCTCTGAGATGAGATGTGGTAGCTACATGCCTCTAAATTGTCTTACAATGATGCTCGAAGGCCTATTTATTGTTGAGAAATAATGGGAAACCTTAAACTTCCAAAAACCTAACCCTAGGAGATGAAGCACCAAACTATGTGCCTTATTTGGGTAAATTGGAACATCAACTTCCTAGGATTGTAACTTTGGCATACGATCTCTGTTTGACACACACAATACCTCATTAGAAAGAGCTATCCGAGGACTATAGCTTTTGGATGAGAATCATTGGTCGATAGACCCATTTTTCTCCCAATGTTCGCAAAAATTTTCATTTAGGGCCTCAAAAGGGCTCCAGAAGTTTAGGACACGAAAAATGGCTAAAAATAATAAATTGGGCTACAATTAAAGAAACTGAAAAACTAAAAGAAACAATGGTGGGGGTCCAATTGGAATTGGCGGGTGGCCACCAATATCTACCTAGATCAATACCGAATAGATTGAACATGATAGGAAGGTTTTTGACAACACAAAGGTGGAACAAAGTTCCAAGCTCAAGTAGACCGACTTGTGATGAAAGCAACTTTGGAGACTCAGGCTATGAGTTGACAGCGTGACATGAAGATCACATGAAGGAAGAGAACGGGATAGAGAAGGAGTTGCATGCACTCAAGTAGAAACTCAAGGAAGAGCAGGAGCTATATAGACAAGAGAATGAGTTGCAGCAAGAACATGTAAAGAAGGGGGCGCAACATGCACAAACGGATGAAACTATGCCCATACAAGTTATAGATTCATCCCAGTAGCTGGCACGGAGTAGACATGGTGAGTGGTGTTGCTGATCGTATGCAAGGAAATTGGACAACATGCATGGCGTCGTGCATACGCATTTGATTTAACCCATTTCACACACTCAACGATGAAAACATTAGAAGAAAGTCCAACTAGAGTTGAACATGTATTTGACAGTTGATGCACATGACCACTAGCACACACTAGAAGATTAGCATGGACACTATGCATCGTTGTGTTGTTGGTTCATCTGCACCAAAGAAGACCATGCGCATGCTAGTAGATGAGTTTGATGGAGGAGCCATACAAATGCACCCAGATGCAATAGAGGCAAGAATTCGCGTAAGGAGGATGTCACCATGGAGCGCATGCACAACATTAAGGATGACCAAGCTTGGCATCATCTCACCACCTTCACCATCACAAGCATGTCAAAGAGTTGGTCTCACCACAATAGACCGAGTCTTAGTGATGTCTTGTACATATTTCTCGTGCCATTTTGTCTCACATGGGAACTTGTGCATTGTAATGTAACATCTTGTTAAGTGGAAATTCAAGTGTTGATAGTTGGATGTCACAATCATAGAGTAGATGAAGAGTCATGAGGGTAGACAAACTGTCACAAAGGGGAATGTCAAGGGTCACTCAACCCTTTCCTATAAATAGAACCTCATAACTCATTGAAATGCTTTTGGTCAGCCAAGCTTCTGATAAGACTATCTTGGAGAGAGCTTGGATAGAATTATAACGAGCCTTGGCATCTCTACTACGCAGAGCTAGTATATCTCTTCGAAGGAGCAGGCGGTTGTGGATGTAACATTCCTCTATTGGAACTAGCGGTTAGACATGGATGTTGTGTATGACTAGAACATACACTTATTAATATAATAGAGCCAACATGTTTCATGCATATGTTGTATTGTGTTCAATGCTATTTGGTTTACTCTAAATTATATATGTATTTGTTTTCTTACACATGCATGTATGGACTTTTTTGTGTATGTATGTATGAATATTTCTGAAACATGTCGTTTGTTTAACCATCACTTTGGATTTCTAGCTAACTTGCCTTCCATGTTGTGATGCATATTTTCTTGTGTGTTCCCTTCTTAACTTTGTGCTATCACAGGTTTCCAAGGGGTGTACTCATCTCAACCCCCTGTGTGTTTCAACCTCTCATGCACCTTCCTTGGCTTGCTGTAGCTGTCACACACTTGCTACCAACAGAGACATCATACTTGCCTCTGTGTGAAATCACAGTCAAGGCATTACCATATGACCCACTACTAGGACTCCTACACGAAATGGTCTAAGGTCTAATTGGGACTTCTTACCGAGAAGATCCCCTTACACGTTGGCGGCTGTAACAGTGTCTACACCATGGCTCCTCCTTCACCTTGCACTGAAGACACCATCTGTCACAGTTGAGCCTAGCATATTTTTAGTGGATAGTATGGAAATTTTCTATTTGGGATAGTCTTAGTTTTCGATATTATGTGAGTTGGCATCCTCACCCTTGTAATTCCCTAAAAATTCTTAGTGAATTCCTTATTATGTTTTTATATTGTTGTTTCTCCTCCATTAGAACAGGTGACATTCCGTTGTGGGATCAAGACCTTTGATTTAGGTGCATTGAGATTCTTATGAGTGAGAGGCAAGTTTTGGAAGTGAAGGGGGATAGACTATTGCTCTAATAATAGTGGACTTGAACTGTTTAACCATTTCTCCTTTTAGGTAACTACCACTCCTCGGCTTTGAACAATGTAAACTTTGAAATGCGAATAGATATTGTTACCTGTTTCATGGAGATAGCAAAAAAGTGACCCGATTTTGAAAAGGGGTGATGCGGAACACAATTTTTTTTTTTAAAGCATAGATTTTGGCACTTAAATTTTTTTTTATGTACCTTACGTTCTAGAATGCTAGTAATTTGTATGTTGATTTAAAAGAGTGGTGATTCTGCATGAGGCCCTTTTTTAAAAGACCTATTTTTTGACTTTAAATTTTCTAATGTATGAAATGTAAATAATTATTTTTTAAATTTAACAAATTTTGACACTTTAAATTTTTTTATGTATTAAGTGTGGATGTTTTTTTTTAAATGTTACATTGTTTTACACTTCAAAAAATTTTATGTCAATTTGTTTTTGAAATAAAAAAGCAAATATAAAAATATATATAAAA
>APFE030133259.1:162293-173222 GCA_000404065.3 Pinus taeda
GCTATAGCTAGCCCTTTGGGACTTGATTGAGTGGATTGAAATAAGAAGGAGTTATGGGAGGGGTAGTGGTACCATTGGCCGAAACCAAAGTGACCGAAGATTCGGATGCAATTTGAATGGCTTCGCAGGTCGATTCAGCTGGTGACAGTGGCATTTTTTTTCCATATGTGTCAATGTTGAAGGAGCTCATAGGATCCATGGATCAGTCTATTCATGAGGAATAGATGAAAGCATATTGACCATCTGTGAAACCTTCAATGGTTGTAGAGGGAAACAACCCATGAGGGAAGAAGCATTCCATAGGTCGGTACCTAAACTAACATAAGAGTCAGTTCCACCTCCTACTAGGGGTACGAAGCCACTTGGTAATGGTGAATAATCAGGGGTACAGAAAGACAACTGATCTACTATAACTACCTTTCTATCCAATGGAATTTGGATTATGTGAAAGACAATAGATACGATGGCCAACATGGAATATGACTAACTACGACCCAACAAGAGATTATATTTGATTTTCTGTCCATGAATTCTATGTCCACCATTATGGTTTTCCCACTCAAAGTGATGGGGACATTGGCTAAGTATCCTTTTCGGATAAAAGTGTGGTTTTCAAAAGCTTTCAGGGAGTTCGATGGTGGGGATAGGGTTGGAGAACCCAAGGCGAGCCAACATGAAGCCGACATGACATAGGTCGAAGCACCTTTGTCGATGACAATTTTGTGTATACCTTTACCTTTCTTGGTGATATGCACCTCGAATGCAAGCTGGTGAGAAAGGGGAGGTTTACAGTTGTTCATGTCGAAAACAGCAACCATGGAATCCTCTCGGTCAATACCACCAATATCCAAAAGCGAAGATTTCTATTGTGTTGGGCATGTTTGTAATACTTTGAGCACTGACATAGCTGATGATGCTTGCACCAAATCCTCTACAATGTTGTAGTTTTGGGTGGCACATGTAGATGTATTGTGCATTATGCATCAAAGTGCCCCCTTGGGGGGTCAAATTACAAAGTCCTCAACCGACCTTTCGATATGAAAATTGTTGGGTGGCAGTGGGCTTTGACTTGAGGAAGGTTCCATTACATGAGTGACATGAGCTCCATAAGATTTGGCTCTTCTGGCGAGACCTACCGTTTCAAATGTGTAAATGGCAGAAGATCCTTCTCCAGCTGAAGGATGTTGTGAACCATCATTTCCCCCTGGTGTGGGTTGCTTTTGGTTTGCAATAAGATTTTGCTATTATTGAGTGGGAAAAGGATTCCTAAGGACAGATGGGGTCTTACCAGTATCCCTTTTGGGAATGTAATCTGTGCATTCCTGAACCTGCAGACAACGTCAGGTTTCATGGTCTTTAGCATAGAGTTTGCAAGATAATCTGGTAGGTGTATCCTTTTCATCAACAGTAGGTGCAGCAACCTTCTATTTTGGGTTGGGCTGCTTTATTGACTGCTCCTCAAAAGGAGCGATCTTTTTCTTATTCTTCTTTTTCTTACCACTGGGATTTTGTGTAGATTGCACAAAGTTTTTCAGAGTGGTAGGAAGAGCAGTCATTTTGGTGGTAGTGGAAGCATTGGGGTTGCGAGGGGCATTGGGGATTATGTTGTAAAGAGTGCTAGACTATCAATAGATCAAATCTAAGTGCTGGGCATGACGTATGGATTGGTCTTCTCTGACCGCACCACCTAGAGTGACATCTGTAGCAATTTACGGAAGTAACGACCTACAGAACTAGTCCAGTAAAAGAAAGTCTGGGAGGAGAGCTTTGACTAACCTCTCCCTACGTCTCCATTCATGAATATGATCAGAGATGTGGGTGGTGGTATCTTGATGAAATGAAGTGAGGAGCTCTGTCCCAGTCTCATAGCGGATAGGTAGTTGGAAGTGCTTCAGGAATTCCATAACTAAATTATCGAAGGTATTTACTAATGGACGTGGTAACTCAATAGACCACTTTGTTGCATTGCGAGTGAGGGTGCGGGGAAAAATACATAACTGGACACTACCATCCACCATAGAGTTTGAAACACACCAGAGATGGTAGGTGGTGACATGGGTGCCTGAATCCTCCACTTGTTTTCTGTCGAACTTTGGAATTTTTGTTGATATTTTATGTGGGATCAACAACCATTGTAAGTTGTGGTAGATTGGGTTATTTGTCAATTTGTATAAGTTGGGAATATCCAACATTGCCAAAAAAGGCAGATTTTTGGGTGCTCCCGACTTGGACCATGGTGAAATGGATGACCTTAGGAGCTCTGTGCTCCTGCCATTGTTTGGTTCCCCATGGTGTACATGGGTTGCAGGGTGTAGTAGTTTCTTTGTGGTATGGTGTTGTAGAGTGGATTTCCATGAGGATTTTAATAATAGGGTATGAAATTACCCCCAGTATAAGGGATGCCCCCTTGACTCATTTGAGTCTATGAGTAGGGTGCCCCATGGATTGGTTGGGAATCCCTTTTGGATTCCCAATTGACACAGAACTAACGATATGGGTTTGATTGACAGAGGGAACACTCATGTCAATCAGCGACTATCCATGCATGCCTGAGAACGGAGGGGGCACTGTGACATTCCCCACTAGCATGTGCGTATTGGGAACTGCCCTAGATATCTAAATCTGGGGGTTGGAACTATAGATTGACGGCCAACCTTGTTGTTGGTAAACTGGAACTGTGCCCATAGTACCGCATTGAGTGTTATATGGAGCACTATATGTGGCGCTAGTCAAATGTATGCTTTGTGGCACCATAGGAGTGGAACCTGGCATCTGTTGGGTTCCACTTATAGAGGTTGTTATGTGAGTTTCCATACCTGGGACGAACAGGATAGTGGGATTCCACATTAATGGTGTTGTGATGACTGTCAACTGGGGAAGTGGTAGAGGACCAACAGTGTCTCTATAATTCTACAAGCCTTGAGGCGTCGACTGGATAGATGGGAAATTTCAACCTATTGAAGAAGGAAGTATAGGTACCATGGGAGCAATGATAGGATCTGACGGATTTGTAAGCGGAGTGTTAAAGTGAGGAAGAAATCCTTCCGTGAAGAAATCCTTCGGCAAACTGGAATTGTCGATCATCCACAAAGATCCCGTTTATGATTTAGGAGACTCCTTCCTCGAAGATGAGGAATCTGAGTTAGTGGAACTCGGTAGATCCTCCACAATGAGTGGAGGAAGTCCTAACAATCATCTGGATTGACGATGGGGGCCGGATGTAGCCACAATGACTGTTAAGTTTTATCAAATAGATTTTAATGTGATATTCTTTAAAGTCTTGAAAATTATAGCACTCAGGTGCTTAAAAAGCAAAAATACACTAAATTTGTCAATCAACAAATAGAGGGAAATTACCTCATTTGATAAGCAGCAATTACTGGATATGAAACCCAATCTCTCAATGAATAATACAGAAGGATGGCCAAATGGATGGTTATGGTTACTTTTGAGCTTTGAATGAACCTCAGATTGAGGGGTCAAGTACTCTTGTGAAGACGAGCACCCTCCCAAAAGCTGAAGACAAAGTAGATCCGTCTGTTTTAGGTACCACGACAGCCTGTCCGAGTCACCTTGTGTAAGTACCTAGAAGTTTTGGCCACTAGAGATACCTCAAATCATAGACATTAGCAAGGGGGACATAGTCATAGACATCATGTTGTGTGGGCAGGATACCTGAGTTCCCGACTCAGTTTCGAAATCCCCGAAGGGACCCCCAATACACAGAATGCCCAAAGGATTTGTAAGAGAAGGCGGGATACCTTCAATTACAGTCCGATGTTGTCTCGTATTTTGCTCCATTGTTATTGGAGTGGTCTTGGTAATATGAGTGCAGAAAGATTTTTCACTCGTTATCGACACTAGTTTTGATTTTCAACCTTGGGCGGTTCACTCACATGCTTATCCCAAGGTCCTAATCTAGCTAATGTTGGTGTGCTCAAAAAGAGTAACTGATTGATTTTAATGTAAATTTTTGTGTGCTTGATTATTTTTCTTCACTAGGGGTGTTGACATATGAATATGATGAGACTCTCGACTCAATAAACCATGCAGAACAATGCTCTAAAAAAAATATTCAATTTCTTATGCAAACAAGTCTTATTCTACACATTCATCTTTTCACATATTCATGGATTCGTCCATGCATCTAAATCCATTTAACACTTGCATAACCGAAAGTTTCTTTTCCCAATATTCCCTAACAACTACTAAAAACCAAATTGAAGAAGCTTACAACTATTTTTCCAGAAGGATGTATACAATTTATCAGTCTTTCTTTCAAAAAAATGTATTTTAAGAGAGAAAAACTAAATTTTTTTCTTAAAAATAGTTTTTCAAGACACCAAATTTGTTAACTTAATATTGTTGCAGATCTTACTTTAGCTCCTAAGACAAGTTTGCCCCCCTTTTGGTCGACAAAAACCTCTGGAAAGCATGGAAATGGGAAACTAAGGCTCTATTTCAATGTAAACAGAGTGTTAGTTGGGCCACTTACGCTCCCTGTACATAGGCAAAGAGCTTTATAAAGCTTTATATATACTAAAAACCTGTGTTAGTAAGGTAAATAGCTCAAACAAAGGGCCTTTAGGATCAGTTTCTGAGGAGAATGCAAACTAGCAGGATGTAACAAGATAGATGGTGGATTAGAAAAGGATTTGAAGAAGTAGGAAGCTCTTAGAAGAAAGAGAAGAACTGAGAGAAGTACAGGTTGACCAACAACTAGATGTATAGTCCCTAGTCGTGTCGCCAATTCTACTATGGGGTAAAATGCACGGGATGAAAACTACCCTCAATGGTCTTCTCGGAACCTTTGATAGACTATAATATTATCTGCAAAAGCTACCAAGTTACACACATGTTCATCTATCAACCATAAATTGATAGGGTATGGAAAGAGGATCACCTTTAGCTCCCTCTATATTTTCTTGGGGATCTCTATGTGGCAAGAAGAACTCCTTCAAGGCCGGCTCCAAGACAATTCTGACATAAAGGACAAGGAAAACCAATCACAACATACGCTTCTCAAAACTAATGTAAGAATCTGTAATAAACATATATTAGTGTATAACTTAACTACTCATCTCAACAAGCATCAGAATGAAAAAATAAATGAACAATATTACCGACACTTTGGAGTAGGGAACACAATTGCAGTTCTATATTCAGAATGGAAGAGTGATTACAACCATCTATTGTATCAACCTTCCTTACCGCTTCTTCCTCTCTCTCTCTGTCTCTTTCAGCTAGCTTCTTTAAGAATATGATTGTTTCACAATAGCTCAATTGGCTATCCTTCTAAATTCTCTCACCCTTTTGCAATGGCCTTCTCGCTGCTTATGTAGCAATCGAATTAGGGTTGCCAAGATCCTCCTAGAGTTAATTAGGGCAAAAGCCATGACCCTGCCTTGTTTAAAAGCTTTTTCCCATTTTCCTTCATTCTTAGAATAGAATTTCTCCAAATATCTTGATTTTTGGAGTTTCCTTGCTTTTCTTGAGAAAATTTAGGTATTTAATATCTAGATATTTATGAGTAGATTCATTGGCCTGACCTTCTGAACATCCCTTAGGTTCACTAACGCTCCCCTTGATCTAACAACATGAGTTAGCAGGGTGGCTAACGCTCCTTTATGCTTGGTAACAAGCTTTATAAAATAGGTTGACAGTGTATAGAGAGCGTTACTGTGGATTCTAGGCTTGCAATTGTGGTCTTTACTTCAGTCATCTTGTATTTCAAATTTGAGTTGATGACGAGGTCAATTTTTCCTATAACACCACTTTTTGTACAATACCCCTTCAAATACACCACTTAGGAAGGCATTATTTAGATCCATATCATGTTATTTCCAACCCATAACAGAAGAAATAGAGATGATAGATAAAATAGAAGTGATCGTGGCTATCCGGTCAAATGTTTTATTATACTATTTTCCCTCTCTCTAGGAGAATTGTCTAGCCTCAAATCTACAATTGTAATTTTCTATGCTTCCATTTGCACCATGGTTGATCTTGTATATTCATTTTGAATATAGCACTGACTTCCCTCCTGGTATCAAAACCACGTCCCAAACATCATTTTTCATGATCGATTGGTACTCTTCCACCATAGAATCCTTCCACACCTATTGTTTTATGGTTTCCTCACAAGTGGAAGGTTTTGAATCAATCATCTTACTCCTTAGTTCCAAATATCTAAAAAACTTGTGTGGTCTCTTACTCTCTCTAAAAGAGCCTCTTTTAGCTACATATTTTTATTCTTCCTACAATGTGTTTCAGAGCCATACTAGTCTCTTATTGATTATTCTAACTTATTTTGGTGGATCTACCAATATCTCCAGTGCTACTATATCATCCTCATATTTGGGGATATTTTATTCTAGAGTAGAACAATAATCATTGTATTCTTGGGAAACTTTTTCTCCTCTCTATGCTTGTCCATGTGAGACTCTCTAGATTTCCTTAAAGTTTCTTCTTCGTCAAAGGTGTCATCTCTTCTAATCTCAATATTTCTTTGTTTGGATATGTATATTCTATAAGCCTTTGAAGTCTCATTGTATCCAATGAAGGTTCCATTCTTTCGTGAAGGATCTAGCTTATTTATTGTTTCCTTCGGAACATGTATGTACACTGGACAACCCAATATTCTCAAGTGGTTGGCTTCTCATGTCTTAGTCCCCAATATCTTATAAGGAATTTTATTAGGAACATATACAATTTTTTTCTATGCTTCTGCCCATAGGTACATGGGTAATTTCAGGTCATCAATAATTTCTTCAGTTGCTTCTAGAATTGATCTATTCTTTCTCTCTGCAATCCCATTTTGTTGGGGTTTGTATGAAGTTGTCATCTCCCTCTTAATCAATACTTCTCTACAGGTGTACTTAAAATCATTTGAGGTGTATTGTCCTCCATTACCATACCCTAAGACTTTAATCTTTCTTCTAGAGACATTTTCTACTAAAGGCTTGAATTATTGAAACATATTGAAAACTTAATATTTTTCTTTCAAGAAATAGATCCATGTGTTGCATGAGAAATAATAAAAAAAAATGACATAATATAAACATTTACTTAGATATGGTACAATAATTTTTATGCATACATCTCAATGTATAATGTTAGAGATCCTCTTCGAACTATTATCACTAGGAAAAATTCCCTTCAAGTGCACAATCTTTTCATAATCCATCATGCTCCACCTACATATCTCGTAGACTTGTAACCATTTTTCATAAAACTAGAAAGATTATGTAGCTTAGGTGAGGAAGCGTTTAGTTGTATATCTCACTAGAGCTAAAGCAATTATATTCAATAGCTTGTGTTGGGTTTCCCTTTAATTTATATAATCCTCCATCTCAGACATCAATCAAATGGTTGGCTTCTCATGTCTTAGTCCCCAATATCTTATAAGGAATTTTATTAGGAACATATACAATTTTTTTCTATGCTTCTGCCCATAGGTACATGGGTAATTTCAGGTCATCAATAATTTCTTCAGTTGCTTCTAGAATTGATCTATTCTTTCTCTCTGCAATCCCATTTTGTTGGGGTTTGTATGAAGTTGTCATCTCCCTCTTAATCAATACTTCTCTACAGGTGTACTTAAAATCATTTGAGGTGTATTGTCCTCCATTACCATACCCTAAGACTTTAATCTTTCTTCTAGAGACATTTTCTACTAAAGGCTTGAATTATTGAAACATATTGAAAACTTAATATTTTTCTTTCAAGAAATAGATCCATGTGTTGCATGAGAAATAATAAAAAAAAATGACATAATATAAACATTTACTTAGATATGGTACAATAATTTTTATGCATACATCTCAATGTATAATGTTAGAGATCCTCTTCGAACTATTATCACTAGGAAAAATTCCCTTCAAGTGCACAATCTTTTCATAATCCATCATGCTCCACCTACATATCTCGTAGACTTGTAACCATTTTTCATAAAACTAGAAAGATTATGTAGCTTAGGTGAGGAAGCGTTTAGTTGTATATCTCACTAGAGCTAAAGCAATTATATTCAATAGCTTGTGTTGGGTTTCCCTTTAATTTATATAATCCTCCATCTCAGACATCAATCACATCAATCACAGGACTTGGCCATATACAAAAGCTAATTTAAGGCCTCAATATTTTAAAGCAGAGATATAGAGAATATTCTTCTTTAGGTCTTATACAAGAAATGAAGTTGGTAGGATGTTTCCCCTCCTCCTTTTACTGCATACTTCGAATCATATCCAAGTTCCACAAGAAGGTATGAACTCCTTTTTGTAAAATTTGTAAGAGATTTTTGGAACCCAATGATGTGCTTGGAAGCACCATTGTCTACTAGCCAAATATCACTTATTTTAGTGATGCTTCCTATGAGATATATGATAAAGACACAGTCTTGATATTTTGTCTCCCCCGTTTATTCCTGAGATGTAATTTCCTCCATATCTATTGCATGTGCTTCATGTCTTCTTGTTCCTTTCCCTTGAGAACACACATAAGAAAAATGTCCCAATTTCTCGGAGTTGTAACTCCTATTATTAAATATATTCTTCTTTTAATCTATAAATAATATTATATTTGTCTTTAGAGTGTTCTTTCTTTTTTCGTTTCCTTTCTTCACATGAACTATAAGAGGTTCATTTTCTTCATCGTTGGTCTTCTATGGCATTGATATCAGCCTTCATTCCTTATCAAATTTATGTTATTCCTTCTTGCACAAATTCCTTGAAAAAAATCATCCCAAGAGTAAGGAAAACCATTTAGACTTGTAGTCATAACCCTGCATTATCCACTAAACCTTCACTAGATACTAGTTGATCCTTGATCTAAGAAATTCTTATGAATTAGGTAGAAATTGAATCTGATTTGTTCATTATTACATTTCCTAGTTGATTCCTTAGAGCTAACATTGTGCTTCTATTCGTCCTTCAATATAATCTTGATAAAGCATCAAACATTTCCTTTGGTGTATTGAATTATGATATCTGATGAATTAAGTGGTCTTTGATTTAATCTAACAAGATCCTCTTAGCCTTGATCACATTACTCTTATGATTTTGCTTGCCCTTTTCCTCTTATGGTTCTAAGGGGACTTTGTTAACATAATCCAAGAGCTCATTCTCTTCTAGGACGAGAAGTATAATATGCTTCCATGATGTCAAATTCTCTTCTCCATGAAGCCTATCTTCTACTTTGAGATTAGACACCATCTTGTAAACTAAAAATTATATTAACTTATTTCCAACTATGGAGCAGTGGTTGTCTTAACATGTACTTCACTTTATATTAGGAATGATATGTAAATTATTTAAATTAAAATAATTAAACAAATTTACCATGAATAATTTGCCACCATTATTTATGGAATTCTTTGGATAAATTTAGGTAGGATTGAAAGGTGAATATGTTATTACATAAATATTGTAACAAATAAAAAATATTACATCTATTTTTCATGGCAAGATATTATTTCTTTGATACCATGTTCAATTATTTCTTATTTTCATATCTTGGTAACTATTTCCTTATGATCAATAACTACATACTTGAAAAAATTTCAATCTTAATTTTGTTTTTATGATAGAGTAAAAACTATTAAAATGATATATGAAATGCTTACAATTGAGGGGCTTGATATACATACATAGTTGCGGTGTGTTTTCGTTTATTATGTGTAAGGCATTCTAGCATTCTCTGTGTGAACAACTCCCATTCCCATGCCATGCCACATGTTTCATTTCAACAATTGATTTTGGTGTTACACTATTGAAATATTATCTAAAGTAAGATTAAAAGCTAGTATTAGTGAGTTAAAATGCTTAACGAGATTCTTCCCTAATATTTTGCACCCCTCATAGAATCTCTCTTAATGGGAAGCAACATTTCTACAAGCATTGTTCGGAATTCAAGAATATGGTTGGCCTCCATTCCGTTCGTTGTCAAAACATATTTGAACAAAAGTTATGTGCTCATCTTGATTTCCAACTTGAAACCACATTTTGAAGTTGGATCTCCGGGACTCCGGATCTGCCAAGTCTCCATAATGGTTGCACTCCGGATCTGCCAAATCTCCATAATGGTTGCACTCCTACGTTATTTTCATGCACATAACTATAAAATTCTCCTTTATGAAAGTGTAGAAATTTCAGAAAGTGAATTAGACAACGTTAAACCTGGTCATTAAAAGTTAGGATATTCAGATACACTAATTTTTTCCCATTCTTTCTTAGATGTTGAATAATATGTTCCAAGAAAATTGTTTCACCCCTATCCCTTTGCAAATATATGTTCAAACAAAATTATTGCACCCAGGAAATTTAAACTTCAAAGTGAAATCACTTATTCTCACATTATTAACCCACTATTTACACTTTAAACTCGTTCTATTTTGTTCTATTTTTTTCCCACAACTATTTATATGAAACATGTAATTACTAGTTTTCTTCTGACAATGAATTGGAATTAAGGAAATCTTCGAAGTGCCAGGGTGCACTATACTCTCTCTGAAAAGAAAATGAAGAATTTATTAAAAACAAATTAAACAAATATAAACCTGTCACATCTCAATTAAATTCACCCCCTTGAAAACCCTCTGAAAAATGCTCTCGTTTGTTTTTTTTGGAGTATATTGATATTGTATTGTAGATTTTAACGAGTTGGGAAAAATAATTTATTTAAGAAAATCAAACAAACATAAACATGTCACATCTCAATTAAATTCATCACCTCGAAAACACTCTCCAAAATTCTCTCACTTTGCTTTTACTCTTATATTGATTATATTTTAAATATTTACGGGTTTTCTTTATATCTTTGATGGCATTTACAGCAGAGATGTGCCATTACGTATCAGAAAGTTATATAGAGCAAAATATGTAAAATATTTTTGTTATTAATATTTTTTAAAATGTTAAAAGCGGTTTTATATAT
>APFE030133259.1:173435-185619 GCA_000404065.3 Pinus taeda
TGAAAAAGAAATATTTAAATTATTTTATTTTGTCTCTACATAAAATTGATATAGAGTTATGTTATTTATAACTAATAGTAATTTGTTTTTTTCATATATCACATGTCAATTGAATTACACATCATGTAATATTAAAAGTATTATTTTTACATGCAGTTTTCAATTATATATAAAATATAGAAGAGCACAATCACCTAAACTTATCACTGTTAATATGCTTATATAATTTGTTTAAGAAATATTTAATTATAATCATATTGTTAATAAAAAACACATTGAAAATGTTTTTAAAGATATTGACTACAAAGATAAGTAGATTGATGGCAATTATATATTAAACATGAAAAGTTAAAAATATTTATCACATATTTATTCATATATATATATATATTTAGAATATATATATGAAAATAAATCTTTAATTTTAGTTTTTCTCTATATAAAATTGGTATTTAACAGAATTATGTTATTTATAACTAATAGTAAATTAATTTCCTTTTTATATATTACAATCAATTCAATTACACAACATATAATATCAATAATATTATTTTTACATGTCACTTATCGATTATATAAAAATATAAAAAAGCATAATCATCTAAAATTATCATCCTTAATATACTTATAATAAGTGTTTAATTTTTTTTAATGATAATCATATTGTGCAACAAAACAAACACATTGTTCCCTACGATTAGAATTATATGAAAGCTTATTGAAACAACAAAGGATCTCATCAATTTTAAGAAATGAAAAGATATCTGCAAATTCCATATTTGTTTACTATGTTTTCTATTTATTAATCTAATTTATCATTCTAACTAAAATAAAAAATAACAAATGAAGATTAACACGATCACATATGCATTTTAAATTATAGTTAAAAGTCTTTATAATTTTATTTTTTATATAATTTTAAAGATATAATTCCACGAATGCACTAGAAGCAAGGAAAAATGCGTATGTAGAGTTTTTTCTTCATCTATCAAACATTTTGTTGGAGTAACTTAATTCTATTTGTTTTTATTGTGTGAATTGAATGCGTGGTTGGTAGAAAATGGGGGTGATAACATCCTAAATTAAATCTCGAATGTTTTAAATGAGGTACACTTGTACCTTAGACTTATTGTACAAAGGAAAATTCATCTACAATGCACCTATTAAAAACTCTTCACCCTTGCCATGCCATGTCCATTATGTTTTGAAGTCTGAACCGAGTCCAACCATGTACAACACTCAGAACAACTTAGTCATGCATATAAAGGTTGTAGATGGTGTAGTCAGTTAATAAGATTTCGATTTTTTTGTGAATAATTTGGTTTAATCGATAGAGGTATAATGCTAATACTGTTACTTGCCAACTTTGTTTAATGGCCAAGTGCCCCTGCATTTGATTTCTTTGAATGTCCTTTCATAAAAAGAGACATGAAAAATTATTTTGAGATTTTAACAAGATTTTATTTTCTAATAAAGATTTGTGCTTTTGGCAACCTTCTCATTGACACACAGATTAATGCATGAAATTTAAAGTTAGTCCATTTTTTAGTGCATGTAAACTTCATATATACATAATATATTATAATCATAACCAAAACAACTAATTGATTATGACTCCTCGAAACATTTCAAGCATAAACGAATTTTGTTAAAATTTATTATATATCTCATGGAATTTTATTACAAAATTTATTATATATCTCATGGAATTTTATTTTCCATCTTCATGTTCTAGTGTATAAGCATTTTAATTGCGTAATTTTTTTATAAGAAAGCTTTTTGGGGAAGACAAGAATCTTTCTCATAGCTTCGAGCAATAAGTAAGTTGTTTGTTATTATTGCTATGATTTGATATCAATTCATTATTATGCACTATAATTTGACTGAATTTCATAAATTTGTGTTCATTATGATGTCCAATGTTATCCATTATCCTCGGTTACTCACTTATAAAAGAAAGGTAGCTTTACTCAACAATATGATCAATTATAGACATAGGTTAGCCATGGTGTTTTACCAAGAAATGTAAATTTTGGTATGCTAGGTGCTACAGTATTGATCTAGGTGGATGTTGGTGGCCACCCATGTATCCCACTTGGACCCACAAAAATCTCTCTTTCATTTCTTTAATTTCCTTATTTGTAGCGCAATTTACTATTTTTGGCAGATTTTCCAGTATTGAACTTCTGGAGCCGTTTTGAGGTCCTAAACAACGTATTTTTGGGAAATATGGTGATAGCATGGGTCGTAGACAAATGTTGGTCACTCAAAAGTTATATTACTTAAATATATATTTCTAACGAGGTATTATGCACATCAAATAGAGATTGTATGCCAAAGTTACAACCTTAAGAAGTTGATGTACCAATTTACCCAAACAGGGCCCATAGTTTGGCGCTTCATCTCATAGGGTTAGGTTTTTGGATGTTTAGGGTTTTCCATTGTTTCTCAACAATAAATAGGCCTTCGAGCCTCATTGTAACAAAGTTCAAAGGTACATAGCTACCACATCTCTTCTCAGAGATGAGATACCGTCGTGTGAGCTAGTTTATTTCCATTTCTATTTGTAAGCATATTTCAGTATTTACAATAATGAAATGAAGTATTGTTTCTATGGAATCTTTGTATTTATCCTTATTTCTGTAATTTATTACATTCCTCCACAATTCCAGATCACTAGTATCATAGCGATCTACACCTTCTCTATTTTTCCTTGCATGTGCCCAACGAGGTTAGGGTATAAGGAGTTAGGACTTGATCTTATTTAACCTTTGGAAGATTAGCCTTGCAAACCCCGATGACCACCCATCGGGGGAGAAAAGAAAGACAAGGGGACAAGAGTTCCTATCAAAATATTGCATAAGGAGGCACTTGAGAAACAAAGTAACATATAGATGGATAACTTTTCCTAGATCCTTCTGGGGCTACCTAGGGTCGACACATCTAACAACTACTCTAGAAATGCCACACCCTTTAAGGTACAAGTTGACCTTGAAATACCCATATTGGAGGGTCAAATAGATGCAGATGCCATAGATAAATCGTTAAATCTACTAGAAGGGTATTTTCCTGTTTATGACTTTTCTAGACAGGAAAAGATTACTTTCGCTCTTCTTAAAGCTTCCCCCTATGTCAAGGACTAGTGGGAAACCTACTGCGAGCAAAAGGATGAAAGCATGACCTCACTATTTTTAGCCGCACCGACTTGGAACTCATTCCAGGATGCCATAAAGGAGTAGTACTACCCTGTGAGAAGCTATGAGGATAAATACATAAAGTGGACCACACTATAGTAGGGAAGGGACCAAGACGTGCCAGAGTTTACCAAAATTTTTCATACCCTTCGCACAAATACATCCAGGATGAGAGGGAGTTCGTTGACATCTCCTTGCTCAGAATGGCGTACCAATACACTTCCAAGATGGAGCAAAATTTTAAACAGAAGAAGCAAGACTTTGGATCCGCAAATCTAAAGCAAGAGAAAGGATTCCCCAAACCGTAGAACCAAGGAGAAAGCCAAGACAGTGTGACCCAAAACATCCCGTCAAAGCCATAAGAAAAGAACCACACCACGAAGTCGAATAAGGACACAGGAAAGTGGTGTGAGTTACATAAGAGCCCCACTCATAACAGAAGTAAATCTCTAGCTAAGGAGTCTTTAGTGGCCGAGTTGAAGGATTCATAATTAGATGCATCTTTGATCCTAAGTCAGAACTTGACAAGAGGAATGGCAAAGGGAAGTGGATCATTCATGCAGAGCCCCGAACCACTATTTCCGCTGCCAAGATCTAGAATAATGAGCTCGAAGATCCATAGGGGGAGCATATTTTGCACTCACAAATGTGGGTGAAGGGTGCACCACTACAATGTTGATAGTGGTAGCCAAAAGAACCTTAATTCAGAAGAGGTCGTAAAGCAGTTTAGCCTACTAACCGTACCACACCTATAACCATACATCATTAGGTTGC
Organism: Pinus taeda; assembly: GCA_000404065.3. NCBI lineage: Eukaryota > Viridiplantae > Streptophyta > Pinopsida > Pinales > Pinaceae > Pinus > Pinus taeda. The sequence goes on from APFE030133259.1 coordinate 177,404, forward strand.
TTCACCAAGGACAAGATCTCCGAGCCCACCACAGTGTTGCCTTCCCTACAAAATCAAGCCCTTCACAGATGAGGTATCGTGTGATGTTGCACCTCTTGATGTTTGTGATGTATTATTAGGCCAACCATACTTGTGGAAGCGACATGCTATGTATGAGTCAAGACCTTGCTCTGCTATTATTTCTTTGGTTAATTCATTATACATGATACTGGAGGTAGCCCCACCTACTTCCACCTCTTTGATATCTTCTAAGAGATGCAGTAAGATCATCTACGAGACTAGGAATTTGTTTTTTCTTTCTGATTTGCTCTCAAGGTAAGGGGAAGATCATAGCCACATCCATGGTCCCCTAGAAAGGCTCCTCCTCACAATAGAAGTAGGCGTATATGGTCATGAAAGAAAAAATGGACATCTTCTCACCCACAGGGGTACCATTGCATTATCAATTCAAGCATTCGTTCAATCTAAATCCTAAAGAAACTTTACCCAATGAGTTGATTTATCATCGCCCCATTATGGAAAATGTCAAGTACAAGTAGAGACATGATCAACATCAAGTGCCACACAAGTTTCAATTGGGCGAAAAGGTCTGGTTGAATCTGTAGAAGGAACACCTTACAAGAGCCCATCAGAAGCTTAGACCACTTTGATATGGTCCTTACACCATTATCAAGGTTGTGGGAAACAATGCTTTGGAGAAAAATGTTCCCCCATTTCTTAGCTTGCACCGAGTGTTCAAGGTGGACCACCTTCAACCATGCTTCCAACCATTGTTGGACACATCACAAATCAGAACAACTCACCAAAGACCAAGTTTAGGAGAAATTTTTGCATCTCATGGAGACATTCAACTCAATGGGGACCATTGCTTCCTAACGGGGGAGGAATGATCTAGGTGGATAGTGGTGGCCACCCGCCTATCCCACTTTCACCCCCATAACTGTCTCTTTTAGTTTTTCAGTTTCCTTATTTGTAGCACAATTTACTATTTTTGGGTCCTAAAGTTCCAAAGCCATTTTGAGGCCCTAAACGATGTTTTTTTGGGGAAAACATGGACCATCATGTATATTTGTTTGATGTTGGTCATCCAAAAGTTGTATTCCTCAGATAGATCTTTATAATGATGTATTATGCACATCAAATGGAGATCGTATGCCAAAGTTACGACCGTGGGAAGTTGATGTACCAGTTTACCCAAACGTGGCCCATAGTTTGGTGCTTCATCTCCTAGGGTTAGGTTTTTTATTTTTATGGTTTTCCATTATTTCTCAACAATAGTAGGCCTTCTAGCCTCATTATAACATAGTTCAGAAGCATGTAGCTGCCACATTTCTTCTTAGAGATAAGTTGCCATCGTCCGAGCTAGTTTATTTCCATTTCTATTTGTCAGCATATTTCAATACTTTACATTAATGAATCGAAGTATTGTTTCGACTACATCTCTGTATTTAAGTTTATTGATGTAGTTTATTTCATTCCTGCATAGATCGGGATCAAGTATCTTGCATAGTTTCCTTACAAGCATGCATCCTCTCGGATGGGGCCTTCATGTAGTACAATAGGTATTTTATGTTTACAAGCTCGAATTTCGAACGAGTGACATAACCATTTTTTCTTTCTTAGTCACAACACATTGATTCATCTCATTCTTACTATGAACCACATATATCTTGATTATGACTTCAGGTACTTTATTTATATTTTATTTTTAAATGTTTGAATTCTTGCATTTAAAAAGGGTTTGTAAGCAGGAAAGGACAATTGGGTAATGCCAATGTAATCCTATTGCGCTAGATGCCAACCTGTGTATATATCATTTTCTTGGAGATTATAAATGTTGTCAAAGTTTGAGAGATGGTTTACAAAGAATTTTCTCATTAGGAGACGAGAGATCGAGTCTCTCCATTTCCTATCATATTAAGACTCTTTTGATTAACACTATTGGGATTTGAAAGAGAGGCTACCCCATCAATTTTAGATGGCCAACTCTGGTCCTGAAAGTGTTCAAGATTCAAATTTCTAACTTTTAGAGTGTTGCAAAACAAAGGCTCAATGTATATTCACTTTTTTTCTCTATTCCTTTTAATTTGTTTTCTCCATGCACCATGGTACAAGCTCATAACTTCTCCAAAAAATGTGGATTCAACAATGTGAAGGAAAAAATTGAAAATAATTTTCTTAAAGTAGGGAAGGAACAAAAATTGACATGTAGAGTTTTGTTTTTGTTTTTAATTTATTTTTCATATATTAGACATTATGTTCGAGGATCTTAATGCTATTTTCTTTTATTGCATGGATTGCAAGTGTGGTTTGGAGAAAATATGGGTGATAACTTTCTACATTACATCTAGAAAGCTCTAAGTGAGGCACACATGGACGTGAATACCTATTGTACAAAGATAAATTGATCTACATTGCACCTATTAAAAAAAATTCACCCTTCTGATGTCATTTTCACTTTGTATTCAAGTTTTAGCCTAGTCCACCCATGAGCAACACTGGGAGAAATAAAATCTTGTATATAAAGGTTGTAGATGGTGTAGCTAGTATGAGAATAGTAATTTTAGAGTTTTTTGTGAATCCATTGGTTTAATGGAAAGAATAAGAATTTTACTACAATTACTTGTCAAATCTATACCTACATGCTAATTAATGGTCAAGTCCCCTTGCATTTGATTTGTTTGAATGACCTTTTATAACAAAGACTTGAAAAATTCTTTTGAAATTTGAGTGAGATTCAATCGTCGAATTACAATTTTTTCATTTGATAAAGGGTGTTTTATAATGAAGTGAGGGGTCTTAGATTTTTGTGAATTAACATACTTCTATAAAAGCACCCCTTCAAGACTTGTTTTCTACCTTTTTTATTAATTCTCAAAACTACCTTTGAACAACAAAAACATTATCATATTAAGACTCTTTTCATTAACATTGTTGGGATTTGAAGGAGAGGTTACCTCATCAGTCTTGGATGGCCAACTATGGTCCTTTATACTTTACATGAGAAAAAACATACTCCATCTCTGTAATCCCTCTGATAATTACTAGGTATATCACTCCACATTCATGTGGAGGCCCATGTAAGAAGCCACTTGGAAAAGGAAACAAGACACCAGAAGCTCATTTTCCACATAAATGTACTCTCCAATTCCATCGAGGTGCACACTGAACTTGCATAGTAATGACCCTCCCTTAACCCTACCCATGTGATAAAACAATGATGGCAGGGAAATCCAAGGATCATAATTCTACTACATCATCACGTGGAAAGAAGTGTGATACAGCTCACGAATGTTAATGCCATTAATGTGAAAATATTTGTGATGAAGTTCTTTGTGATCCTTGTAAGATTTTAATAAATGATGCCTCATGATTTTGTGGGAAAAAATAAGAGAATATAATTTGTGGAGATATGTAGACCTTGGGTTAATTGAATTGTAGGAATAGTGTGTTTCATTATGAGAACATGTGTATGATGATGATCTCATGTCAAAATTGTAGGTTTATCGAGGGATGTCATCTTGGAAAGTGTAGAGAATGTGAAATGTTACTTGAGAAGTTTAAGTCTTATCACTGTGGGAAAACCCAACTGAAAAATAACCAGAGGAAGAGTTACATGGATCTTGTGCCAAGAGTAAATGTGAAACAATACTTTTGTAAACATTTGTGAATGATTTCCCATGTGGTTCATAGTTTATTTTGTGCAATAGGACTGGTGGTAAAATAAGTCAATGTGGAATCCATTTTTGTACTAAGTCCTGCCATTTACCTTCATGTGACTCAATCTAATCATCATCTATTAGAATGTCATGCTGGAAAGGTTGTGGAGCTCTAAGGCGGCATTGAAAGCACACTTGCACAGCTCCATGTCACCCATATACCTCATTCCCAAATATAAGATGCAAATTTCTAATAGAAATAACATTGTCTCATGGTAGATTAACAACACAAGTTCCATGCGATGCTAGATGTAATAATATGAAAACTGATCCAACTTTTGAAGCCTTTCTACACAAATATCATTCTCCTCTTTGACCATCGTAGGCACATTGAAGAAGAGTGCTTATTGGAGCCATAATGTATCTCAGATATTGAGTAAAGGTTCAAATTCTCGGTTTCTTCTAAAATAAAATGCATTCCTTTGCATGCTTTTGTGCAATGCCCAAGTAGAAAAGGAATACATTGAAGCTTGTTTCAGAAAGATGTAACCTCTTTGTATATTTTGTAGGAAGGGATCTAACACGTGTTTCGATTGTGCAATCCACAAAAAAACAATAGCCCCTCTACATCATAATGTATATTCAAAGGGTTCAATTCTGCATCAGGGAAAGTGTCTCCTCTACCTTGAAAATCATCTCTAGATATGCATTTCAGGCTTTTCATTCGTTTATTTGATTTACCGTGCGATGCAAATGTGAATTCACCAATATTCAGGTTTTGAGGTGAGCGTGAGCTACTGTGGCTCAATGATAATAAAGCATTACTTATATTTAAATATCAAAGAAGAGTTGTAACAACTCTTAAGTTTTTGAAATGCATCTACAAATTAGGTGGGCAATGAATCACATGCAACCTAAAACAAATGTAATGCCCAATCATAGTGTATGGAATACAAAAAAAATATCATACAGATGAACAAATTCATGGACAAGAAATGAAAAAAAGTTAAGTGATGGTTGAAACAATGAGATTTTTTTTGTATGGATATTTAAGGATGCCCTCACATGTATATTTTAATTATAATGCCATAAAAAACATGTTTCCATAGAAATTTTTATTATCAAATATGTTAAAATTTGTTATTATTTAAGTAATTGATAAAATTATTTGTCTTATTTTTTATGCCAACTCACAACACGGAAATATAGAGCACAATCGCCCATTTCAAGAAGAAATATGCACAAATTGTACCAAAACAACCCCTTATTTTGAAGGTAGGAAATTATGATCTATTTATTTATTTATAAGGCATTCATGTTGGCATAATGAGACAATGTATTTAACATGAAAATAGGTCTCGTGATTTGTAAGGCTCAAGAAAGCAATAGAAAGATTTCACTGTAGCATGGTCCTTGCCTTTTGTTGATATTTTCATGTCTTTCAAGAGTTGTCAACCAAGCATTAATTAATGGCATATGCTATCATCTTACAATGTTTCCTTTGCAACATCTGGTGCAATTGCTAGTGTACATGTCTTTTCAATAAAACATATATTTTATTTTCTTGTTTTCTTAATTATTTGATTATATATATAATTTCATAATATAAAATATATGATATAGTTGTCGATTTTGGAAAGGAATACCTTGTATACTATATACAACACATTGGAAAATGTGTAGTTTATATTATTTTTCATGCCATACATAATATACCAAAGCTATTTTCAAATATAAAATTAAAATTATTTTAAATCCATATTTCATAAATTTTATAATATTTATAAAATAAATATTCTTCTTAATTATATCTATGAAATAAATAATTTAAATATTAATTAATTGCTAAAATATATTATATTTCATATTATTTTTCAGACGTAAATTAAAACTATTTTAAGTTATAAATTAAGGTAAAATTAAATATGAAAATTCTTAACTTTATCTATACTTAATTCTTAAATTTCATAATGATTAATATAATGAAAATTTATCTATTTTCATTATATGTATGAACACAAACAAAATAAATAAAACAACTAATAAATATATCAATAAAAATACTATAAAAATGTTTCACTTCGTATTATTTGCCATGTCAAAAATAATATACTAAACTATAAAATTTAAAAATACTATAAAAATGTCGCACTTCGTATTCTATATCACGTCATAAATAATATACTAAAGGATAAAATTTAGTGAATTTTATAATAATTGATAAACTAAAATGTATCCTCTTAGTTATACATATATATGAATATAAATAAAAAATAAATGCTATGAAAATGCTTTACTTGTTAATTTTCATTTTTTTAATGTTATATGTAATATAATAAAATTATTTTCCAATTATAAAAATTAATATTAAGTATAAGAGTTATTAAATTTCATCATAATTGATAAAATACAAATTTCCATTTTTATTATATATTTATGAGCATATATAATATAAGTGTTATTAGTAGTTATTACTAGTAGCTTAAATATAGTTAATTGTAGCATGAATGAGAGATAGAGTGTGACATTCTTAATTAAAGTTTTTATAAAAAAAAATAAAAGTGAAAGTGAAAATGTGGTGCTAAAATGTTTCTTTTCAGTGAGCTCTTATCTAATTCGTTATAATGAAGGTTTATAACATTATTTTTTTGGTAGTGTTTGGTTCAAATTGATATGGAGAGACTTAGTTTCAAATCACTGAGATGTCAAATCCAAGAAACTTGTTTGCACAACCAATTCTCGCCTACAAAGTTCATGGGAATTGAACATGATCAATATAGAGTTCAATGCAATTGTGTTTGTGGCACTAAAGGAATGTGAGTATAAAACAACAAATCTATTGTTAATTTTCAAATGTTGTCTCTTCCTTTTGAAGAGAGAAATTCACTTGGGACGATCTATAATTGGTGATTTAGTATTAATTATTTTTTTTAAAATAAAATTGTAAAGACAAGTTAATTAATTTTTATGAATAATTATATAATAATAATTGTTTTACTATTAATTTAACAACTAAACTATAACTAGCACAATTATATAAATTAAATCACTAGTTACTATAGATGGATATAAAAAAAAACTTTAACAATCACATTGAAACAAATGAGAAATGAAAGACTAACCTCCTAATAAATGCCAAGCAATCTCCTACTAATTGAAACAAAATATGGAACTTCAATGTGGAATCTTGATATACACATTTCATTTTCCTTGACCTGCTAGAACCATATACATTCATTAGAGACACAAGAAAGGAATAAAAACCCAAAAGATTAATTTATTTAATTCTTGAATTCAATTTCTTGTTATGGGATCAATTTAAATAATTTTTTATATACTCGAGTTAGAAATTATACAAATTATGCTTAAATAAAACAAATTCAACAAAGTTAGGAAAAAAATCTAGAAGAAATCTGAAATCATAGTATCTCTACATCAATAAATCTTTCTTAATAAAATTGGGAATGAAATTCTCACAAGATTCTAAAAACTAATGACTAAATATGATAATAGTTTTTAATTATAGAAGCTATGTGTAAAAATGGAAAAATAGTATAATTAATGTAATTGGAAATGAAAATAGATTAAAAAAAAAGAAGGTAGAAAGAGACAAAAAAAAATATAAGTTAAATTAAAGAGTAATAAAACTTAAAAAATGAATTATTGGGGAAAAAATTATAATTATTTTTTCCTCTTTAAAATTTTCGCCATTTTAAGAAACACGATAGAAAGACAAAAAAAGAATATAAGTCAAATTAAAAGTAATAAATCGTAAAAAAATATTGAATTTTTTTTTTAATTATTATTTTTTATTCAAAATTGTTCTCTTAGATTGAAAATATGGAAAAGACTTAAAATTCAGAAATGAAAATAAAATAAAAGGAAAACGAAAAAAGTTAATAAGAGGGGAAAATAAAATTAAAAACAAAAAATTAATGAGTAATAGAAATATAAGTTACTAAAGAGACCATTATAAGACCTCAACTAATCATCTTCCAAATAAATAAATTTAAATTTAATGAAAATAACAAAAAATGAATTCTCAATGTTACACTATGAATAAGTGACATAAATGTTTGGTCGAAAACAAAATAATATGCACTGAAAGGAAAAACTAAATACCTAATACCATGCCTACAAAAGGTATAATATATAATATAATAAATACGTAAATGGGTATGGAAGGTATAATACATAATAAATAAATACGTAAATATATGAAAATATTGTACTTTTTATTACTTTTTTACGCTATATATAATATATTAGGATTATATTGAGTTTTAAAATTAAGATCAAGTTGAATATGATTTTTTTGTTTTTTTGGTTGTTTCTTAGGGTAACGTTGAGATGATTGACATATTTAACTCATGGTTTCTGAAACCATGACCGAGGGGCATCTAAGAAATAAAAAATTAAGATGAAGTTGAATATGATTTTTTTGTTTTTGTTTTTTTTATTGTTTGTTAGGTAATATGAATCATTAGATGATTGACATCCTTAACTTGTGGTTTGTGAAACCATGACTGAGGGGCATATAAGTAGTTAAAATCACTT
>APFE030133264.1:1109-12341 GCA_000404065.3 Pinus taeda
TTGGCACAGGCTATGGACTGTTTCCCTCTCTGAGGGTTTTAACCACGTCAAAATACTAGTGTATTGATCTGTGATCTGTTTGTGAGCAGTGTCCTTTTGGTGTTTTGTCTGAGGAACTTACCCTGTAAATTCCTACATGAAATAAGCTACAAAATGGTGCTACACACAGGGACAGACGCGCGGTGCTCAAGATGGAAAGTTGACTTTTTTTTTCCCAAAAACTCTACTTTTTGCCTAGTTTCTTCTCAGTTTGAATTTTCTCTCTCTCATAGTCAAACTCATGATGTAATTTGATGTAACTTTATGGAATTTTATGTAAATATGCTAAAATTTCACTCATGGAGGTAGATACATCATGAAAAGATAGTATTGAACTGAATGGATCAGTTTCCTAGATTTTAGAGGCAAGCTGTTCCACTGCCTATTTTTCAGTTCTTAGTTTATATCTTGTTGGAACAACTCCTAAACTCATGAATTCTACCCCTAAAGTCTAGCATGAGTTTTTTTTTTTTTTCTATATCTAGTACTTTTTCCAGTCATTTGTCAAGGTTGGACTTTTGTGAAAGCTTTGAGCAGCATTGTACATTCATTTCCGCAGTTTGGCAAAGGAATAGACCACGGTTTGCAACCTTTTGTGGGATTCTTGTGCAAATTGATTTGGTACAGTGCCTTCTTCTGAAATTCAAGTTTTACATGTGTTTATGTATGCCATTTTCTCTCTTTTTCAGTTGAACTAAATGAATCAAGGATAAAGGTAGAAATCATTGAAATTGCAGTGCTCTACCTAGGGTTTGTTTGGTTATTTATGTTTTCTACTATTTGAAGAGGATTCGTGAGACTCTCATGCCCTCTCCAACTCCTCACCAGTCCTAATACTCTTCATCACATTCAATTTGAAGTACTAAACCATTTTCCTACCTCGCCCCACAGAAACTTCTACAAAAATGAGTTCATTCCCTAGACCCAAATCTGCCTTTCACATTTGAGCCAGCAAAACATCATCAAATTCAATCAAACTCTTCTGAGAATATATCTAGCCTAAAATTATTTTCTTACATTAGTCATCTCAAGCTTTAGTGATCATATTTTCCTGAGATTGACAAGGAGAGAGGCCTCTCCCAACATGGTAGGGCTAGCTACCAGGTTAAGCGTGGTTTGATGTTACCCTAGATCTTGCCTTTCTTAGGCTGAGGTAGATTTAGGCCCTAACAGTTTCTAAGTTCAGGAGTTTTTTTTGGGGTAGCATAGTACCTAAGGAAATTCATAGCATCATCTTTAGTAATAAAAACACCACTCCATGCTATAAAAACGAGTGGCAAGAGTTTCCAATGGTGAAGGGTCATCAAAGGGCCTTTAAGGAGCTAAAGAAGAAGTTCAATCATGCATCGGTTTTGGCAGTAGCCCTTTGAAGTCGATATAGATGCAAGTGTGTATGATATGGAAGTGGTCTTGATGTAGGGATAAAGGCATGTATGCTACCATTCTGAAGTATTTCATGGGGTAGTTATTAACTACCCTACCTATGATAAGGACCTTTATGCCTCAGTGCAAGATGTGAATTGGAAACAAGATCTAATGGGAGAGAAGAAAGTAATCCATATAGATCACTAGCCACTACAGTACCTATAAGCGCATAGTAAATATGATGGACCAACCATTGTAAGTGTATGGGGTTTATATTGCAATTCCATTTAGTGATTAGGTATAATAAGGGTAGCACAAACAAGCTAGTGAACATGCTTTCAAGGTCACCCACATCAAATATTACAACTTTGGTAACTCTAATGCACATGGATCCATTCATTCATTATGAATACAAAGTGGCATATTCAAATGATGAGGACTTCAAGGAGGTGCTTCAAGAATTGCAGAGCTAGAGAAATGTGCACGATGATGACAACACATTTGACTACCATCTCTAGGATGAGTTTTTCTACAAGCTAGATAAGTTATACATACCTAAATGTGAGAAATTGTGGATGGTTAGAGAGGCTCACACCTCGAAGGTTGTGTGGAAATTTGGTGTAAGGAAGATAATATCCAACTTGTAGAGGTATGTGTATTGGACCAATATGTAAGAATAGGTAGCTAGGTTCCTAAAAGGATCCATATTTTGTTGTGCTATCAAGCTAGTAATAGGAAATAAGGTCTATATCATCCCTTGCATGTACCCACCTATACATGGAAAATCATTTCCATGGAATTTGTGGGATGTTTATGAATGACCAGGAAGGGACATGGCTACTTATTCATGCCAGTTGACTTGTTTAGCAATATGTGTGTCCTTTTGCCCTATAAAAAGACAATGTGCGGGAAAGAAGCAATGAACTTGTTCTTTGGATAAGTCTAGGTGCACCTTGGGATATTGAGGAGCATTATTGCAGATAGGGACATAATACTTCTCAATGCATTTTGGACTACATTGTGAGAGAACATGGACATGAAGTTAAATATCATACATTCCATCCATAGGCAGATGGGAAAATAATAATCAACAAGTCTTTGGTACAATTTTTGAGGGGTTACAAATAGGAGCATCCAAAGACCTGGGATGAAAATATTGTGTATCTACAACACTTTTATAATAGATAAGTCGACACTTCTATTGATAATCCCCACTTGAAACCCATTTTTGATGTTTTCCACCTTGACCTTTGGATATTGTACGTGGGAAACAAGGAGGAATGAGGGAGAATATTATAGGGGATTCCTTAAGGGAAGAAACATTTGTTTAGAAGATTAGGAAAATCCATCAACAGGTATAAAAGACACTGTATAAGTTAGAGGAAAAATATAAGTCCATGCATGATCAGCATAGAATAGAGAAGCCCTTCAATGTGGGAGACAAAGAATGATTTCAACTAAAAAAGGAGAGGCTACGAGGTCTTTATAAGAAAATAAAGGCGTTGTAATATTGTCCCTTTGAGGTAATAGAAAAGGTTGGAAATAAGACTTATAGACTTATTCTGACCCCATACATACACATTTACTTAGTGGTAAATGTAGTGAATCTAAAACTCTATGAGCCTTCCATGCTAGATCGAGAAGAGGAATAGGTCCTACCATCTATAGAGGATTTGGAATTAGATGCTTAGATAGAGTTGGTAGATGATAAAATTTTGTAGAAGATATCTAGAACTACAATATAAGGGAAGCATGACCTTTTCCATATTGGGTTGAAAGGATATATTCTAGGAAAAGCTAAATGGCACATAAGAGAGAAGGTGGAGGACAAATTTCTTCACATCATTCAATAAACAATTTTATGGACCAAAAGCATCCAAAAATGGGGAGATGTGATTCTAATTTGATAATTATATATTTTTTGATCGATATCAATGCTTTTATAGTGAAAAAAGTGGAATTATTAGCTTATAAGACCATTTTTACTAGTAGGACCCAGTTTGGAAAATTGGGGTTTAAAATATTATGAGAGTAGTTTGAGGCATCAAATCACAGTTTTTAGTGATAAAGCATTTCCAACTTGTCATGCCATGTTTTATTCCTATTCTACCCACATATACGTTTCTAATGATGCAATATTTGCCTTAATCAAAGTCTATATGCAAAACTTATGCCACTCAAAAGTTGACTTTCTTGTTTTGACTGCCATAATTTGAGGGGATGCCACATCAACTCCTGTTATTCATGGAAAAGGGGTTATCCATGTGATCATGATGGATAAGACTCTAGAATATTCCATATTTTAACTCTATATAAGAGTTGAGGGAGTCAAAGCTAACCACTACTAGGATATTGGGTTGTCGTTGTAATAAATGGGCCACTAGGAGGAAAAGGAGTTCCCTTATTTTTGAGTGCATTTTGTTCCATAGATGAAAAGAGTGGCTGAAGGAGATAGGGAGAGAGAATACAAAGAGGATTTGTGCATTGTAGTAGCCCATAGGCAACAAGCCTTACTTCTTTTACTTGCATCCATTTTATATTTAGAGAAAGAGAGCGGGTCAAACTCACTTTCTAGCTAGGTTTCCTCTTGAAATGGTTTCCTAGGAAATATCTTGTGTCAATTGTGGTTTGTCATTTTTTATTTTTATTTTCCCTATTTTCTACATAATTATATTTTTCTTCCATATGCAATAAACAATAATTTATAGATCCATAAATCTAAAGAGAAATAAAATCCTCATAATGTAGATTTCAGAGTTTTAAGTATAATTTTATCAGATCCATTGTGACAAATTATCAAGTGGAATATCTAAAGAAGTATACAGATCATCATATTGGGACATCTTAAATATAACTTCTTTGTAATATATAGGCACAATGTGGTTGGTATTTATTAAGATATTTTGTACGCATATCGTCCCAATATGCTGTGGTATGTTCACCTAACCCCATAAGCCATTATAAAGCACCCCCTTTCAAAATATCTACAAAAAAATGAAGTTTATGGGTATCATATATATATCCATAAGTGCAACACAAAACATCAAATCTGAAATAAAAACATTAGGTTCCTTAGTTCACATGCCAAAAAAATATGGAAGGAGAGATAGTGGAATATTCTTCATCGTTACCTCAATACCAAAGGTTGCAATTATCTAGAATGGAAAAACCAAAAGTATTTTAATCTCCTACTTCTAGTGCTCCAACTCCTTCTCCTCTTTATTTTTTTGTTCCTTCTCTTGTTTCTCCTATATTAGATCCCTTTCATTATGGCTTGATTTTGTTTTCTCTTTCTCTTTCTACTATCTTTTTGTATTGCTCTTTCTCTTTCTCTTGTTATTTATCTTTGTATTCTCTCTTTATACTACTCTTTCTCTTCCTCTTTCTATTGCAACATCCATATTGAGTTTGATTTCTCCAAGTTTTTCCATCTTTTCTTCCCAAAGAACAAAAAACACTTTAGTCCAATTCTTAGGATTATCTTATGATGTTTCACTACATGAAATTGTTTGTATTTGTTCTTGTCTTGATTCATCCACAACCAATTCTTCTTCTTGTACTTCTTGTATTTTTCCTCCTATTGATGATTTTTCCTACACACCTTAAGTTCTTGGAGATAAATTAGTAGTTGTGGGGTGCGAGGGGGGAGGTGGCGGGTGTGTTTGTTTCAATCAACCAAATTCCTACTCCAACAAATCCACCTTAATTGTCCCTAGGTTAAATTAATTTATGCATATATAAACATGATGAGTATTGGTGATGGATCACTAAAGTGAATGCATAGGTTCTTACCTATCAACTTCCTTTCTTCACTCCCCCTTTTCCTAAATTTCTATATTAAAAAAATGCATAAAATAAATTATCACTTCCTAAAACTAATTCTAGTTACACTTCCTCGACAATCGTGCCAAAATGTTAGCAATCTTATTTTTTTAAGTTGAGACACTAATTTATCACCTAGGGTTAGTAATCTTGTGAAATGCACTCACTCCATGTGAAGAACTATTTTAGTATTTTTCATGAGGTGTCATCTAATTATTGGTACAAATATTCAATGATGTTAAAAATGAAAGTGAAATTTCAATCAAATACCACAATTAAAAGAAATGCAAAATAACCTCCTTTAAAACTATACTATTGTAAATGTAAATCGTAATTCTCTACAGACATGAACTTAAATTTGACAATAAAAAAGTTCAAATGAAATAAGTCCTAATCCTTCAATCTGAGTTTATCACAAATACACTACTAGAGAATCAAGTTGTATGTTGTTGGACCACTAATTTATCATTATTATTATCACTTCTCAACAACCATTTCATCCATTTCTATTGTTCTATTTATCATAATTCATCATATAATTCCAGTTCATAATTATTTATGCTCTTGTGGATAAGTAATACTTGTTCTCTTTTATTTCTTATAAATTGGTGATTATTATTCATGATTTGCCAATGATGGTTTATTAGTGAATTTTTTATAACATCACTCACAATTTTAGCCTCCAAGATCTCTTACAAGTTGCAAATTTGATCTTCAACTCATAATCAAATATTCTAATTGAGAAATTCATTGGGATAAAAAGTGACAGTTTTGCGTTGGACGTTTCGAGAAAACGAAGAAAATTGTTGAAAATCTGAGACATGGGTTTTATGTAGAACAGACTATATCAGTTTTCAAACAAATATTTTTCCAAAATATTGTCTTGATTGATAGAAAAACGTTCTTCAAAGGAAATTTTTGTATATTTTCTATTGTGGTCGTTTTCCAAATTGCTCCAATTGCAATAACAAATTCAACTTGTTTTAGTTGAATCATGATGGAAAGATATCTCAAATGTCATCTTTCTTAATTAGATTTTGTAATAAATCTAAATGGTATGGGAAATCATTTTGTAATCAGTTTGTTGTAAATTTCCCTTTATTGTTTTTGTATTTAAAATATGCAAACCAAAGAGTAAGGGGAGATAACACATAAAGAGCGGATCATATATTGAAGGTTTTCCTTTTGCGTGTAGTAGGAGAAATTCAGTTTGTAATTCCTTTTATGAATTAATGAGAATTGTTGGCATTATGATACATATTTTGTACTTGATGGTAACCCACTCATCTTAGATGATAAACTATAGTGCAGCAAAGTTCACACACTTTCATGCTGAGAAAAGTTCCTTTTATGCAGAGAAACGTTCACGCACTTTCATGCAGAGAAACGTTCATGCACTTTCATGCAGAGAAAAGTTCACGCACTTTCATGCAGGGAAAAGTTCCTTTCGTGCAGAGAAAATTTCACGCACATGGGAAATCTTATGGTTGGTTCATGGTATTAGTCCGAGAGTTTTTGATCGTATGGTTTTGGTCCATGGTATTGCGTCCAAAAGAATCGAACCCAAGTATTGGGTCCATGGTATTGTTTCTCAATGGTTTTGGTCCATGGTTTTGAGAGAGGCCTAGCCTATAAAAAGGAAAGGAGATCATTAGGCTAATCACAAGTGTTGAAAATCTTAAGAAGAGCAAGATCTAAATTTCTGATAATCGGTTGGTGAGACATAGTTGAATCTAAATCAAGGAGAAACTAGAGAATTATAAGTCAGATCCACTGAAGAGAGTGGCAACGGCACAGTGCAGAGGTACGCAGAACCAGAGAAGAAGCAGGTGCGGAGTTGCACATACTCGTCACGGCAAAAGTGCGAATATCCACAGGTTTACTTCAGTGAAGTTGCAGACCTTTCTTGAAATATATTTTAGCTATCTTTTATCTGTTTCTGCAGAGATCTGGGTTTAAATTGGTGTCTGGTTACTGGCGTTATTTTCTAGTTACTGCATTCTGAAAAGTTATTTGTTTAAAGGAGATTGGGTGATGCACATGTACATGATGTTTTGGATCTAGTTTGAAAATTGATGAAACGTGGTTCCTGGAAGGAAAGAGAAGGTAGTAGCCTTCTGTAGGTCAGCACCTACTCAGCTAGTACAAGAGCTAAGGGGGTTGTAGCTCCCTTCCAGAGGAAGCTAGAAAATGAGAGAGGGTTATAGCTCTCTGAAAGTTGCAGCCTACGTACTGGTAAAACACTGCACTAGTACAAAATCATTGTATGAAGAAGTTTCTAATTGAAAGAAGATAGAGACATATTGCAGCAGGTGGTTTTCACCCACATTGGATTTCCACCTTACATCTTGTGTTCCTTGGTGTGACTGTCTATTTTGTGTTCTATATTTTGTGTTCCTGCTCATTATTCTATGGTTCTCACATACAGATTAATGACAAACATCTGAAGAATAAATTAAACTATAAGTTTGGAAGCTATATGCAAGTTTCAATTGTCAGATCTGAAAATATTTGTATAAATTGATAAGAGTTTGATAATACTAATTCCCCCCCCCCCCCTCTCAGTATTATTTCCAACAATTGGTATCAGAGCAGGTCCTTCAGAAGAAGCTTGATCGCTTGAAGGAAGATCTATGATCATGAGCAACTACGAGAGAGAAGCATCGATCAGGCCACCAATTTTTGATGGGACCAATTTCGTCTATTGGAAGGTAAGAGTCACTGCCTATCTCCAATCTCTTGGTACAGAAGTCTAGGATATCATAGATACAGGGTACACTTTTCCATCAGCAACTCCCACAGATCCAGCTGAGAAGAAGCAGTTTGAAACAAATGCAAAGGCTGTCAATACTCTATTAGGATGTCTATCTAAATTAGAATTCGTCAATGTTATGCAGTATAAAACCGCAAAAGAAATATAGGACAAGATCATTCTGAGCTATGAAGGACATGAACAAGTAAAATGAGAAAAACTTCAAACCCTCAGAATTCAGTATGAAAATCTCATAATGTACAATGATGAAAGTGTGGCTAACTATTTCCTACGAATAGATGAGATTGTTAATTGTATGAAAAACTTGGGTGAAGAAATAAAAGAGGCGGTTGTGGTTGAAAAGGTTCTAAGATCTTTGTCTCCTAAGGTTGAATCAAAAGTTTTTGCAATAGAAGAAAAGGAGAATCTATAGAAAATGACCATGTTATAGCTACATGGAATTCTAACCGCTTATGAAATGAGGAAAGGAGGACCTTCAGACAGGAGAGAAGCTGCATTCAAGGCTTTAGGCAAAGGAGATTACTATGAGTCAGGACATATGTCAGAAGAAGAGGAAGAATCAAATTTGGTCAAGAACTTTCAATGGAGTGCTGGAAGATTCAGAGGTAAGTTACCCTTCAAATGCTTTGCTTGTGGAAGAGTCGGTCACTATGCTGCCAAGTGTCCTCAGAAAGACAAGCTTGACAAAGGTAAGGAACTTGTTAGATGGAACAGGAAACAGAATGCAAGTAAGAAAAGCTACTACACTCATGAAGACAGTGATGGACTCTCAAATAGTGATGAAGATGAACGAGGTAATAATTATAGAATTTTAATGGATTTTGAAGATGATGATTTCATGGATGTTATAGATGAAGAAGGTCTTTATGAAGAGATTTCTAAACTCAAAATTTGTTTAGAAGAGAAAAGTATGATTATTGATACTCTGCAATTTCAAATGGCTGAAAGGGAAAAACATCATGAAAAGTTAGAATGTGAAATTGTGGGACTTAGAAAAGAGATTGAGAAAACAAAAGCTCTTAACCTTAGATTTGTTAAAGGATCTGAAACTCTAGATGAGACTATCAATGTGCAGCACTCTCCCCTAATCAAGACAAGTCTAGGATATAATGAAGAAACATCTCAAGCGCAGAAACCATCCACCTCCAAACGTTATCTTGATGCAGCAAGGAGGAGTGAGCAAAGGCCCCATGGAGATCACCAGGTAAATCAGGGACAATTTACCTCAAGAATGAACAAAGGCTACCAAGTAAATCGGGGGAAATCCACCTTAAGGATGAACAGAAGCTACAATCAGCCACAGGTAAAATCTTCTCAATCTACCTCAAGAATGGATGACAGTAGAAACTATGATCGTTTGGTTGGTAGATTTGATAATCACAGGAGTTTCTTCAATGGTCAATGCTTCCCTTGTCATAACTTTGGTCACAAAGCAGCTCAATGTGTTTCCTATAAGACAATCATGACTAGAGAAGCTCAAAAACAAAGAAGTATAACTGGGATCATGAAAAGAACCTACAATAACTTTTCTGCTCTTGAAAACGAAATTGAATGTTCTATTTGTAACAACTTCGGTCATGAAGATTCTGAATGCAGGAGAAGGTTTCGGCAAACAACTCAGAAGGAACAAGCCTCAAGTGCCAAAACATGGAGAATGAAAGAACTGCAACCATAAAGATGTGGTATAGCCTTATATGCGGAAGGGCAGGAAAATCAATGGTACATCGACAGTGGATGTTCAAAACATATGACGGGTGATAAGGAAAAACTTCAGTCATATAGTGCCTTAGAAAAGGGGAAGAAGGTCTCATTTGGAAATGACACCCATGCGCTCATAAAAGGTAAAGGTTCTGTTCTGTTGAAAGAAAAGGTCAAAGCTGGAAATGTTATGTATGTTGATGGCTTAAAGCATAATCTATTGAGTGTTGGTCAGATGTGCGATCAAGGAGCTGAGGTAATATTTCGATCAAATGGATGTAGTGTTCGTGATCTTGATACATGAGAAATAGTGATCAAAGGCATAAGAAATCCAAATAATTTATATATATTCAAAGAAGGACAGCATCAATGTTATCTAAGCAAGAATGATGAAAACTGGCTATGGCACCAGAGATTGGGGCACCTAAGCTTCTCACAAATAAGGAAAGCATGCAAATACCAGGCAGTTCGTGGTCTTCCAAACATCAAAATTCCAGACAATACAATATGCAAGTCATGTCAGTTTGGTAAGTAAACTAGAACTAACTTCCCTGAGAAGGAAGGATCAGCTAGTAGGCCACTTGAGCTTGTCCATACTGATGTATGTAGTCCATCTAGGAAAAGGTCACCTCAGGGAGAAGAATACTTTATATTATTCATTGATGACTATTCAAGGATGGTCTGGATAGGACTTATGAAGCACAAAGATGAAGCCTTTGAAAAATTCAAATCCTTCAAAGCTTTGGTTGAAAACGAATCAGATCACAAAATTAAATGCCTCAGATTTGATAGAGGTGGGGAGTTTACCTCAAATGAATTTTTCTATTTTTGTGAAGAACATGGAATAAGAAGAGAATTCTCTACAACTAGGACTCCTCAACAAAATGGAGTAGTTGAAAGGATGAACATAACGGTTCAACAAATGGCTTGTGCTATGCTTGATGAGTCTGGAACTCTCGCAACTTTCTAGGTTGAAGCTGCATTTGCTGCAGTTGTTATTCTCAACAAGACAAATGTCCGGGTGAACAACACTCAAACCCCTCATGAGCTCTGGTATGGTGAGACTCTTTGGGTAAAATATTTCAAAATTTTTGGAAGCAAATGCTATATCAAAAATACTGATGAACATCTTGGCAAGTTTGAACCTAGAGCAGATGACATTCTCCCCACAGCAAAGCATACAAGTCTTATAATAAAAGGCTTGGAAAAAATGTTGAAAGTATTGATGTAGTGGTTGATGAAGAAGAAAACACTCCTAGGCAGGTAAGATCTGAAGATTTCGAAGATGATGAGGACTATCCATCAACATCAAAATCAGATTCATGATGAAGAAGAAACTTATGAAGAAGAAACCCATGAGGAGCCTGAAGAACAAATAAGGATAGAAGAAAAGACTCCATCCAGGTACGTTCAGAAGAATCATCTAGAATCTCAAATTTTGGGGCAAAAAGAGGCTAGAATACAAACAAGAAGAACAATTGCAGAAGCTTCAAGCTATTTGGCATTACTCTCCTCCAATGAACCACAAAATGTAA